>JALBCR010002375.1:0-71947 GCA_030710515.1 Abscondita cerata | reverse complement strand
TTTATTTTTAAATAAGTTGTACAATATGTTTGTATTAGAAACTTTACTGCTATTCTAATTTTTTTCGTCGACCGTATTGTTTAGGATATATACCTAGAATTTTTGACATGCACTTTTTGTAAGTGATTTTTCAATCTTATGCAAATACAAATTATTTTAGCCACCAATTTTTTTCTGCAGGGGAAAAATTTGGGGAACTGTTTGGCAGATAACAAACTTGTTCGTCTTAATTTACCGACGCTCTACGAATATTCGCCGATCACGAAACATCCACACTAAAAGATATTCGGCGAATACCGATTGTTTTTTATTCGGAATTTGCGAAACACTGCACAGTACCCGCTTAAAAACAATTTTTAATTGTAGTGTACTTACGCACCCTTCATAGCAATATGGATTCAATTGGTTCGAACCATCATATTCATATTTTACTTTATTAAATGATTGTTTAAATATCCTTACTCCACATACTTCAAATTTGAAAATTGAAGGATGGAATACACGATCAAAATAGGAATATCTTCTAACAATAATACATCCATCTACAGGGTGGTCCGAATTGATTGTAGGAAACTTAAAGGGTGGAAAGTACATCAAAAATAAAGGCCGAAGTGTCATATAAACTATGGTCGAAAAGTGCCCCCTAGCGGAGCTAGAGACCCCTAAAGGTGCTCCCAAAAACCAGTTTTTTATTTTAATTCCTAAACGAAAAAGTTATTCAAATGAAATTTAATAGGCATGTTCAGCATTTTGAAGTGGTCATTTGGGAAGTTTTTCAATTTTTGAAAAAAATCTGGACAGATAAGGGGGCCGTTCAAAAAGTTTGACAAGTTTTAGCCCATACTTTTTCCTTAGAAAAGCTCCTCTTGACGCTTCTTTTTTTGGTAGTTTTTGAGATATCGTCATTTTTATAAACTAATACATGATGAAAAAAATTGCGTTAGAAACCAAATTTTATTTTTTAACTTTAAAATTACAAAGATTGAAATGAAAAAATGACAGAATTAAATTAATTTTAAATTGAATTATCTCAACGCTTGTTCAAACTGCATGCCATTGGCATCAATGCATTTTTCACATCTCCCCGCTAGGGTGCACTTTTATTCCATAGTTTATATGACACTTCGGCCTTTATTTTTGATGTACTTTCCACCCTTTAAGTTTCCTATATCTTGTATATCTTTACTGAGTTCGCGTGTCAAAGCCTTTTTTCCATGTGTTGTCGTGTTAGTTCAGTTCAGTTAAAAATTTTCTACCTATAACTTTGTCTTGTTCTTTAGCAAGCCTAAAAAGTATCATTGGGTTAATTCCGGCTTGGTCGAACATTCCATAAAAATAACGCCTCTGAGTTTTACGGGCAACTGTACAAGAATGTACCTTTGATCGAAAGTATCAACTTCACAGTTTGTGGAATTGTGGAAATCGATTATTTATGACAGTTTTTGTAAAATGCATTATTGAAAGAATATTAACACTTTTTAATTTTTGGGAGTAAAAGATACCAAAGTTTTTTGTCGTGAAAAGCAAATTGTGACGATAAAATATCTTAACTTTTATTTAGTAGAAAGTTTGAGGAATTTCTCTTTTGTTGTTCCAAATAGTTCCCAAAATGGTTATTTTGTGATTTTTTAACATATCATCTGTCATTTTGGATGTAAACCAATTATTCATTACAATGTTGTGGAAAGTATTGAGGTTGATAATGTTTTAACTATATAGGAGCCAAGAGGTTCATTACTATTTCTGTTTTCTTTCCAATATACGAAATTGCATTGAACATATAAAAAGTTGTACTATCAGTAATTGAAACAATTTTTATCCCATATTTATCTGGTTTGGAGGTATAGACGAAATGGGCAATGTTCTCTGAAACCCAGTAGTTGCTCATCAATAGTGCAATATTCATGGGGTGTATAATTATCAGTACATTTCGTAATGAATAATTCCCAGAACTGCCGAATAGGTGAAAATTTGTCCTCACGATTTCTTTGAATTTTGTCATCAAATCTAATGCAATTTATCAAAAATTTCAAACGATTTTCGCTTATAATAGGGGTGAGGGGGGCAGAACCGGGTAGCTAAGAAAAATGAGCTGTAAAAAAGTTTCTATTAACTTTTATTTTACAAAACTAAACTAATGGTAACTCTGATCTATCAAAGGAAAAATACACTGTGTTCGAATATGCTAAGTGCTTCAAAACATTTTTGAAAAATAAACAAAACAGTAACTGCATTGTACGGTTTTGCCCCTACCGCGGGCAGAACCCTACTGCGAACGGGGCACGACCGGGTGCCTTTTCATGCCATATTATATTCACATTCACGGCACACAAAGCCGTCCAAATCTTCTTCTGGCCACCCTGTGCACCCTTCATGTGCCCAATTATTGCATTTTTTGGTGCACTTTATCCAGCCATCATTTCTGATTGTTTTAGAGTATGTCTTTGCAATAAATGCAGATGGAGTCTTGAGAATTTTCAGCCTCGTCTCTGAACTTGAACTAGTCTTTTCTACAATATCAGATCTTGTAGATTTCACAGATTTCTTGTTTTTAGTGCTTTCCTGAAGTCCCACCTTTCTTTTTACCTGATTAATTCTTATCGGCTTAGTTTTGGCGGCAATATTTTGTTCAAGTTCATTTTTGTACGGCGAATCCGTTAAGATCGATGTCTTTCCTCTTATGCGCCGGGCTGTGGCTACTTTGCGAGGAGCATGTGGTTCATCGTTTTTCAAGTTCTGTGCTTTCAACTAATTGCTTCACATTGATTTCCGACGGTTGAAGTGAACGAGCAATGATCCGATTTGATATTGTGTCACAACCCTTCCAAGATTAGCTCACAACCAGCTTTTCACTTCCTGGCCATAAAACGCACTTAAGGGTGCCATAAAACTTACGTCCAGTGGCTGTAGCTTGTGCGTACAATGGGGTGGCAGGCACAGTAGTATGACCCCATTTTGACGAGCAAGATCGATCAATTCAAGATTCTTGGTATGGGTAGCATGACCATCCAAAATTACTAAAACTGGGTATTCCTTCGTTGGCTTGACGTGCTTGATGAAATGCTCCATCCACTCAACAATCCATCCACTTGGATGACAAGCGGCTGCTGCTTCAGCGGACGCCCCATCTAGCAATTTAGCCTTCATTCTTACACGCGGAAAAATAAAGAAAGGAGGCACATAGTGACCTGCAGCTGAGAATGCAAAAACTGTTGTTACCAGTTGTCCACGCTCTCCTGATGATAATGTTCCAACTTGTCTGCGGCCTTTCATTGCAATTACCTTAAAAAATATATTACTAGTTTAGATATTCACGAACTATATTACCAAGGGTCACCTTAGAATTGCTCTTTGGAACCGTGGTAAGACCGGTTTCATCCACGTTATAAATTCTAGTTGGGCGGAATTGATATTTGTCAGTCAGGCTTATCAAAAGATCAAAAAACTTCCCTACTGAAATTTGATTAAAGCCCATAGCTCGAGCTGCTGATGTAGGCTCTGGAGAGCGTAACGATAGATCCTGATGCCTCTTGAGAAATCCTTTGAGCCATTCTAATCCTGCTACTTGGTTTTCTATATTAAACTTGTGTTGTAGCTGATTTCTTTCAGCCAGTTGAAATGCCACACGTCTCAATTCAGTGGTTGATAAACCAAATAATCGACTTTCCATGTGCTTGACATACTCAATCAATTCTGCTTCCTGCTCCATCAAGAAAACACATTTAAAATTTTCCATTCCTAATTTTGAAAATTAATGATTTTGACATTAATTTATAATAAATTCTACCTTCTACCTTTACTCTAGGCTTCTTTTAAGGATAATCCACCTTTTTTTCTTGACTCTATCCTCTAGGGTTGACTGGGGAACATTGTAAGCATTGGCTGCTTTTTGTAACCCATTGTTCCCGATCGCTTTCCCAATCGCTTTTCCATGCTTTCTTTGGACCATTTTTAACGATCAGATATTCTCTTATAAGTGCGTACCATTGTTGTCCAGCTGTAATAAAATACAACGATACTTTTCTAAATCCAAAATATCTGATTAATTAAAAATATGAAAAACTTCCCAGCGTTCTATAATATCAGAACGCGGGGCACGACCGGGTACTACCCGATCATGCCCCAACCGCTTTGCCCGGTATTGCCCCAAACATCATTATGTCATTTCATTAAATGACATTAGTAAATTTTCTGACAAAACATAACCTACAAAATCGAGTTTTCTCAATAGCAAAGTTTACAAAAAATATCATGCTGTCCTACGCTATTTTTTAAAAAATTATTAACTAAGTGTAAAACCATTTGTAGAAACATTGAAAATATAGTAAAATAAGATCACGTACCTTGAAAAAACCTTTTTTCGTCGTGAGTCTCTCAGGCAACAACCATCGAAACAAAACTTGAACGGTGTACTAATTTCAGTTAAGCTCAGCCGGTGGTCATGTGTTTGACGTCAATGGCGCGCCAAATTCAAAACGTGATACTGGTACCCGGTCTTGCCTCGCTATCCGGTTCTGCCCCCATCTCCCCTACATCGATAAATTTTGTTTGCAGTACATCTCGCAAATCGAAAGATGCGCATCTTTTCGAGCTCCTGATATATATATATATATATATATATATATATATATATAGAAGACCGATAAGTGCCAACACTTCGTGTTTATCAGCGTGTCCAACATTCCTAGCATGTTTGTAAAATTTCTAATTATTTCTATCATAGAGTCATCAAAAATTGCCCCTTCGTCAGTAATAATATTTTTCGCATTTTTTTTTACCCGGGAAGCTTCAATACAATATCTCGTAAAACAGTTTTAGTTTTAGGTGGTTCGACTATACACCACTTGAAACCATTTTTTCAAGAAAAAAAAGAGTTCTTTTGTAACCACGTAAATCAGAAAAAATTCATCTACTAACACAATACTTCCATCATCAGACACAACTTCAACGTTGTCTTCATAATCGCTGACATCACTTTCTTCATCGTCTTCAGACTCATTTAACCCAAATCTAACCATTTCCTCCGCATTTTACAGATTTTTTATGCAACATTTTCTAATAAACAAAACGGTTACATCAAAAGATTGATACAGGGGTATGTAAATACCCAACATACCTGTTTTCACTTGCGCCAAACAAGAATTCACAAATACTTGTTGTAAGATGTAAAACATTACTTGACATAAGAATTCCTAGTATGACAGTTTAACCAACTACACACTAATAAATAAAAACTACTTCGACTTGGGGTTTCAAACACCCTGAATTCTATCCAGGATTAATTAAATTGTTGTACTATTGGTTTAGGAAATTAATTTTTTTATGGTAAATCGGCCAATTTCGTGCTGTTTGTGACTGGTTTTTTTTGGTTACTTTGTGGACGACTGTCAATGTCAAACATGAATGTCAGAAAAAATGTGTGGATGAAAAACTGTCAATTTATAAACAAAAGCAAAGACGACCAGATATTCGTCTGTATGACGACAGTTCATATTTGTTTGAGTAAAATCATACAGTTGACCATCAAATATTATACGCAACTCATTCATAATCTCGTTTTATGATCTCTGTGGCTCGTCCATACAGACGTAGATAACGGACTTGTTACATAAATAGCTATATTCTTGGTTATACATTATACGCATATTTAATGCAATAAAAAGCAGATATTTCAAGGCATTTAATTACATTTTAAGCTGTTTAATAATAAGATTTTCAATTTTTCGAAAAACCTCAGCATTAATTAGCATTTTAAGAGACGTCTTCAACTCTATCAATAAAAGTAATTCTTAGCAAATTTAAATTGTAACTTATCAAAAGCCTTCGATCCTATTCCCAAAACTAGAGTACTACCGTATTAGAGGCAACACTATAAGTTTTACAGTCGTACCTCTTTAAACGACAACAGATAGTACTAATATGTAAGTGATAATGGTCAAGTTAAAATCACCATAGAATATGGAGTTCCACAGGATCAATCCCTAGGCCCATTATGATTTACAATATATATAACGATATTCCCGCAAATATACCAGTTTCTGTCGTTATGTATACAGACTCAATAAATAGCCTAGTAGAAAAAGTAAATACATACTTCATACACTCGAAACCTGGTTTGAAGCAAATCATGGGACAAAACGTCTAAAATTGTATATTTTTCAATGTTTTCATATGCTTACAATACTAGATTAAATACTACAAAGAAAAATATTAATTAGTACATTGTTTTTTTTTTTTTTTTTTATAAAAAAAAGATTAAATTATTTTTTTTTTTTTTTTTTTTTTTTTTTTACAATAAAAAAATATAAAAGAAATGCAGATGTTCATATGATTATTCTAAACGCAGTGACTTTATATTGAACGCCTCAGGCACAGAATAAAATATTACTTACTTACTACCGTACTACCCTCATAATATTATATGATAACTTCCAATAAGTTACTCCATTCACTTGGCGTTGTTTAGAATGTTTGATAAGTTCAATATTTTTTTCGTGAAATTAAGTTCACAATAATTTAGGAATTAGAAGACAATTAGAATCATTTAAAAAAAATTATAAGTGTGGAACACATTGACCGATAAAAAAATATTTTTTATTATTCTTTTCTACTGATATGTGTATTTTTTTTCAAACCAGGAAATGTAAGTCGATACATAACAGTATATTGTCACAATGTCGAATAAAATTAATTGTAACAAAAGTTTTAAAAAGTGTTAGTATTTACTTAGGCTTGTTCAGTGACTGATAAAAATTTTGTTTATTTTTTTGTAGATGAAAGGATAAACATTTGATGTTTTGGTATGTAGTTTTACATATACAGTTGTAGATTGTCACTTTCATTCCAAGGATTCCAACTACTATTTGTGTTTGAACTATAGAATAAATATTTTTGAAGAACGTAGCAAAACCAAACGCGCATTTTGTACTTCATTATGATGTTTATCGTGCTATTTCAATAAAATTCTGTTAACTTTAAAGTTGACATAAGTTGTTATGAAATAGCACTCAAATCATAAATATAAAGAGACAAATATAATGAAATGGGCATAACATGAGAAAAGTAATTAAAATTATCTTAGAAAGTGGGTTAAGTAACTAAACATGTAGATGTTTTGAATTCAACCAAAATTTGATAATCTAATGTTCAAATATTTATATATTCCACTTTTAGTGTCGAGCTATAATATTAATTAATCTCATTTAAATATAAACATATAAATAGGTGGGACTATTATATGTCTACAAATTAATTATTTAAATCAAATTAATGGCTATGTTAATTGCTCTATAATAACAATTTGCTTACAGTTGGATGTTTAACATATCTTATTCAGTTATACATTGTTTCCAAAAATATAATTGGAAAATTTTATTAAATGCATTAATAGTGCAACGATTAGATTCGTTTTTTTTTATTGATAAATCAAGAAGTGCATACATAATGAATGTATTCGTGTTTTTAGCTATTACAACACCGACAGAGGTAGCATGAGAATCATCAACAAATCATCTACTGGTATAATGAAGTTTTAAGTTATTTTTTAATCAGTTGTTAGTTGTATCAATTTATATTATAAGCCAGAAAATAAATAATTTATTTTATTATCATAAACACGTCAATGTTTGTTTGTCTAGTTTATCGGGAAGCTTAGCTCAAGTAGTAAACTACGAAATTATTTTATGGTCTCTTTTACTACAGCCTCGGGTATTCCCTTTAATATTTAATTTCAGTTTCATCACGACCATATATAATTACAATTATTGTTACGCAGCGGCTGGTTTTTGGCGACTAACATATTGTATATATCCGCCGCGTGATTATTCAAGATAATTTTTTAAGTAGCGAATTATTGCATACTCCCAGATATTTAAGGAATTTATCAAAACAATACTCATTATTCTGTTTCTATAGATACTTAAATGATAAGTAACAAGTGGTACGAGGTACCCTTTGAAATGTCTTGAGTGCTTTAAGGAATTTCTATTGTGGATTAATAGGAAATTGGTTGTGTATCTGGGAATAAAGTACAAAAAAAAATTTACATTACGCGCGACATCGGAGCGAATGGCTCGAGGTGCCGCTTTTCTGACATTTCTTAAATTAAAGGTTACTATTATTATGTACAACATAAATTTAATGTAACATAACGTTGCTTTCGCACAATAATAACATTTAATTTGGGTAAATACTGTGTGAAACGTAATAAACACAGTAAATTGTAGAGTTAACACAGAAGAAATTGTAGGTTATTAACTTATTTATAATTTAAATATTTATTTTATATTGAATGGTTAGTAATTTTCGATGAGTTAAAAGGAGTTAATAAAATACCGTTTTCGTGCGAACTTTGGTCACAAAATTTTTCGCGAACCGTAAATGCATTTGTCTCTTACCTATTCTTCCATAAAATGGTCATGTTTTATTAAAATTCTTCTTTAAAATTTACTATCAAATCTGCATGCATAATATAATGATATAAATATTTTAATACGCCAATTAAGGAGTCCATATATTGAGGTGTTGTCAGGTGTGCGTGCGACTGACCGCGATAATACCACCATTTAGGTAATGATCTATAGAGTGACTACACACGCAACGATAAAGCCTGTAAAGTAGATGTAAATCGGTGACCAGATATTGCATTATCGCTGACGCAAGGGCTATTCGATCCTGCTGCTATACTTAATTGCATATTCAACCAGGACTATTATCACTTATGTTGTGATTTATTCATAAATTCCATATAACATCCACATAATTATCATCACCATCAATTAGCAGAAAATTGGTAAATGTGCTTTAATGAAACATTTATCATTCTCAGGCGATTGGTTACATGATTTACACTTATGAGTTATGAATAAGTATAATTTTTCTCACGCGCTGACAGATACCTAAAGAATTACTTTGGCATTTTTCATCATTCAATATAAAATATGGTAGTCTTCACTTAGCTCACATAGTTCCCAAGGAAAAATTATATATTTGGTATTTTGCTAATACAACGGGTGAAGAAATGTATCAACAAAGTACAACCGTCATTCCTTAAATAATGTTAAAAATATATTTTTATATTGCATATTGAATAATAAATGCAATTTAGAAGTAGGTGAAATTTGTAAGTAAACAGGGAGCTGAGCACGTGCATGAACACCAACTGGACTAATTCAAAAAAACAGTTAGCAAAATTAAAATAAAACTATTGAAATGAAAAAAAGAAATTACTAATTTCACTCTTAAAGTTTTAAATCAAATATTAGGAACAGATCAACTTCAGCAATTGAAGCACAAAATCGACTTGAAAAAGTTACGCTTATTGCCAAAAAGTGCATCAAGAAAGGAGAATACGTAGAATCAGTGGCGTGCAAAACTTTGTGTATATACCTACGAATAAAAATAATAAATATGTCGCATTCATAAGAAGAATAAAGGACTGATGTAAACAATCAATATTAATATATTGGTTTTGAAAACGTGACATAATAAATTGAATAATGTTTATTTAAAATCTTTTTAAAACGTTATAAATATTTTTATCTAAAACTTATGGTTATTAATTGAAGATGATGATAGGGGTCAGCGGAGTTGGTGGCGAGGTTACTTCAGTTGTAACAGTTATTAACATTTTTTGCGCCTTCCACTCGTATTTGATTACTACAATAGCAACTACATTTTTTGCTTGATTTTACTCTCATAAGCGGAGTAGGTCAAGATTAGCTCCCTAGGCGCATAATATAATATCGCCCATGAGTAAGATATTTGGATGCAAATGGTATGGAGGTGGTTTTGATTAGATGAACAAGATATATTCTGCTCACCCTTCAGTGTTTAAAACATCTCCCATAGCCAATCTCCCCGAGGGATCTCGGAACTGACGGGATTCATTGAAGTTATTTTCTCCAAGTTCACGGATTGGTACCTAAAACTTTACATCTTCTGAAGAGTATTGTTTCACACTTCATCCGTTGAGTGAGAAAATCTGTAATCCGGGTTGGTAATTACACCTAACCTATTGAAGCCTTTGCCTTAGATATGATTGTTTGTGCCAGTACTTCTTTTCTCCCTCCTTGTTTCGATCTTATGTTTCTTAGCCGTCAAAGGCATATGCTTGATCATTGCCTTCTAACCTAGTGTGTCCAAGAATCCAGGTGAGCTTAATCCTTATTGAGTGCTTAACTTGGTTTTGCACATCTTTACCATCTTTGAGTAGTGATTGAGGTCCGATTGACTGTCGGAAATTGTAACTATGTTTTTTCTAACATATCCTCTATCCAGCGTCAATCGGATGGAGTATTATATAGCGTCAGTAAGTTGGCAATCCAAAGATGAATCATGCAGGTGGATCGTACGTATTCAAATGTAAACAAAGTCCAGACTATCGTGATTACATGAATCACAATTTTATGTAATAAGTGGAAAAATAGTAGATTCTGAAACAAGGTTAGAATGATTTGATGCGAATGGAAGATACGAGCGTTAGTGGGCGTGAGGAACCACGAGTAGATCGAATTTTCATTCTAATCGAGTAACAAACAGTGTTTTATCCACGACCTGATTCACTCGATTTTTCATTCATTTTATAAAATTTAAATTAATACTTGTTTCGAAACATCTAAAACGTTTGACAATGGCAGTTCAGAAAATCATGGATGGATTGTTTTGTTGAGGATGTTTATAGAATATTCATTCTGTTATTTGTTAGTGAATAAAAATACACGGAAAAACCGTAAGAAGAAAGTGGTTTAGAATAAATATTATATCTCAAGGGCAAGAATTTTTTATTTCTATTATTAAAAATGGTCGTGGAGAAAATTAATTTCTAACTTGCCTCTAATGATATTGTAACGTTATCACAGTGTGCAAATAAATAAAACACCGATACAAGCAACGCGTAAAGAAAATATTCTACAATGGCTAGAAATATAATGGTGTGCCAACTACAAGTTTATTTATTTATTTATTCGTATGGTACATTTTAAATATTGTATTGTGATGTAAATGATGCCCCAGAAGATCAGTATAAACCTGTATAGTGTGGTGACGAAACCGTGTGCAATTGTGGATTGGTTCGTCTTGGCAAAGCATTTGCTTCAAGGTTTAGGAAAACTTTCTTAAACAACATGGTCACACTGTTATAGTTTACCCCCTTACCACTGAACTTAATACCATTAAATTAATACGGAGTTTAGTAATTGTGTGTTTAAAAAATTGTTTAATTGTTTTCAAGTAGTATTTCTTTGGTGAAATTAACAGTGTGGCCTTATTTCTTGAAGTATAAATAAAACCACAAACAATTATATTGTCTGACAAATTGGTTTAGAGTGCGATCAAAACCTTATGACACCAGCGCAGAAACGCATAGATAAAGATGCAGTAATGACTGGAAAATTGCAGTTTATAATCTCTTTGTTTTTTCAATGTATTAAATTTGCCTATTAGTTGTTCTACAAAACAGTTTTTTTAAACTATTTACTCTGACAGCAAACATGAAGTTACCTAAACTTTTATTTTATTGTAAGTGTATATTTTTGAGTTGGGCTTTCCACTCTGACGTTACGTATTTCGCGCAGCTTGGTGTCTTCACATGTTGACTTTACTCTAGGCTTTCGTCTAGATTTCGGTCTAATGGCCGTCGTGAATCAATTCGCTAACATTGACAAAACAAATCCGATCTTTAAAAACACCCGAACGGCATCTTGCGAAGATTCGAAATTGACCTGCTCCTTTTAAACCAGTATAACTCCAAGCTGAGAAGCAGAAATCATTAGTCTACATCCAACATCGGAGATGGACAGATCTCTGATGAAGCTGATCACTCGTTACCGAAACGATAGGACAAAATTCCAATCAACGACGGCCATTATACCCAAATCTAGACGACACTAGTTCAATTTCATTGTCATTTATAAGTAATTTTGAAAACGCAAAAGAACATTATTGCAACACACGACCATGTTGGGACTAGTAGTCGGGTAATAGAAGACATAGTGAAAGGCCATTTTCAGAAACAAATGCAACAGTTTCGAACATGGACTATTATTATGTTAGCCATTTAGTTAAAGAATTATGACAAAGTCCATCACGTGAAGAAGCACTTCATAAAACAGTTAAAATAAAACTCATCATTTACGGTAGACACTGATTCTTTAGATGAATACTCAAATAGGAATTTGTTTAAACTTTGTCGAACAAAATAATGTTTGTTATGGAGCATAATTCAAATTGAAGTTACTGGGGTTGCAATAACGAATAAAAATTCTAAATGGTAAACCTAATGGAATAACTCTGAACTTCAAAACCTTAGCTTAACTTAGAGTTTGCCATAATTTCTCTTCAATTCTACTTGTCATCATTTGTTCAGTAAATAATTTGAATCAATTAGTTAAAAATAATAAAAGACCGATTTCTTAGGTACTTGGGACGAATAAACGACGGTAAATTTTTCGGCATGACTTGAAGACCTGCCGAAGCTCAGGTTCACTCTAAAGGTTTTTTGTCCGAAGTTTCTCTCAAATTTTTAAACTAACAACCTCATACATTAAAATAGAATTAGGTTTTGGATTCGTTACAGTGTGGTAACATTTGTAAGTAAATAAATAAATAAAAATATTTTGGTAAATTAAGAGACAATAAAGTTCGTGAAAGTGCTCGATTTAAATTACAGCAAAAATTATTATTTATTCAATGAAAAGTGTTTAGTTAACCTGTGTTCGTGTAGTTTGTGCACTTAACGTCAAAACTGCGATTGCGTTTATTAACCAATAACTGTTAAAGGTTAAAGTAACGTTAGCGATTCACTTTGTTGTTTCATTTATTAATAATTTATTATAATACTAATATACTTTTGTTGAGGTTAACCTTTATTAATATTACATTTACCAAAAAGGTTTAGTATACTAATTAATCTAAAAGGTTAATAGCGTTTGATTTCCTCGTTCCGATCGAAAGGTTATCTTATTTTTTATTTATTTAATTGTAGTTGTGGAAGTAATATTGCTTCTAATTATATTAAGGTAAACTTGACGTCTTCCTTGTTAAAACGCAAATAATTTAATTACATTGAAACGAAACCTTGCGTTTTAATTGCGACAAGCAAAAACTAAATTGATAAATCAGTTGAACAAAAAGAATTTTAAGCTGCGTGTAAATGTTAGTTTATGACTTGTAAGTGCTAATCCACGAACGAAAAAGTTAAGTGGACTGAGGCGCGACTTGAGTATGCTGATATTTTTCAGTCGGCCAAGGAGACTAATTTATGTACAAACCAGACCATTAACTCTAGTGGGTGGGATTCAGCCTCTTTTAATTATAAACAACGGCTTTGTTGCTTCTGAATCGATTATAATACGAATGGTGATCGATTATAAACGGTCACGTAAACATAGATTGTGCACATTCGAGTTCTGAGTACAAGTAAAGAATTTTATGATACCAAGAAGTACAGCAACAACACCAATCCAGTGATTTTTTACGTAGTCATTTTTATTCCAATTTAGTGTTTGATAATAATGCTAATCCTTCCCTAAACATTTTTTTTATAAATCACATTTACACACGCACTTGAATGTAGTTGTATTACTTTGTTAAGTATTATTAAAAGTATTCAACGTTGAAAACGTGCAACTAACTTGTTATCAACACCTACAACAACTTCTGGTTTTGTTATAGAAATGCGTGGTAAATCACAAGCTGATCAAAACCCACGTTCTATTGTTCATGCCAAACATTACATTACAAAATAATATACACCAATGTATTTATTATTTGTTTTCAGAGATAACTTTAAGGTTATATTTTAATTAAACCTTTTTGATATAAATTTAAAATAAAATTGCCTATTTTCTAGCTAAAGTTTTTTAGACAAAATCCGAAGTAACGTAACTACTGTTATTACAAATATTTATAACCATACGGTTAATTAAATAATTAATTATATTGATGATGAACTTCAATAAGACGAAATACGTGTATCTAGGTGCTTATCGTGAATCTAGAGTTATCACTGCGCACACTACTGATATACAATTGGCAAGAGTATCTATAATTTTGAGGTCCGTACAAAACGTCGAATTTGTAAACAAATCGTCAAAAACGCTTCTGTGGTTAATCAATTTAAATTGTTTCTATGTGATCGGGGGTGAACGGTGTTGGTTGTTAGGGTATAGTTATTACAATTTCTTTTTTTACATAAATTACATTCATAATAACAATTTCAAAAACAAACTTTTTTTCACATTAAATTTGTTTTAATCAGTTTAAGTTGTTTTGATATAGAACTATATAGCATGGATTTCAGGATCTTTCGAGCCAACGTACTGTACTCAACAGAAGCATTTTCGACGAATTGTCGACAGAAGCACTTTCGGTCTTTTTTCTACAAATTCGACGATGGCAATTTGTCCATTCGGCGATTTTTCATATCCCATAATTTTGTAAAGAAAACAGTTTTTGAATGTTTAACAATACCACCAAATTTACAGTGATAAATGGGAAAAATAAAATGTTACTTCTAAAAGTTGGAGAAGAATGCATTTAATTATTCAATTAACAAACTACAATATGTATTACTAGGTTAAAAGCCGGTCTACAGACCGGCGGACGACTTGATTGAGAACCCATATAGCACTGTTAATAAAAATATCCTTTCATATAAATAAGTATATGAAAAGTGCTGGATTAAGTCATATCCACCCAGGGCAGATGAACGTTTTTTACGACTACACCTTTTCAGGTATTTTTGAAAAAAATGCATATTTGAAACCGTTTTGGTCAGCCGTGGTCGTATTTAAAAAACAGGCGCCCCCCAGGCCCCACCCACATGAGTGGGGACAAGTGTTTTTTATTAGACTACCACAACTAGAAGTCAGGCACACCCCCACGGTGTGTATAGAAGGAGAACACCAGGAGAATTATCTCAATTATTTATAAGGATAGATCACAGGAAACCCGGCACCAGACTTACAACTAATACGATGTCGGAGCTCCTTTTGCTGTAATTACTGCATTTACGCTTCGTTGTAGGCTATCCACCAAGTTCTATTACCAGTTGACGGAATGGTGGTATATTCCTCATATAGTTCCCGACGCTCAGACTCATCTCATATATACCTTTTAGGGTTAAAATCGGGCTTTTAAACCTTGTTCCCACAACACATTTTCTATTTTTTATCAATGCGTAAACCACCTTTATGAGTATCTGCGCACACATTCAGTGCCTTTCTACAATTCCTAGTCACTCGGGAAGCGAGTTCATCTGATAGCTCACTGTCGCCATGTCCAATAAAGGGGTGCTTAGTAGGAATTCCAGATGACCTTTGAGGTTTCCTTCTTTAGAATGAAATTCCTCGTCCATTTTTCTCCACCATATCCATACAGGATGCAAGGTGTGCTAACTGCTTGTAGATCCAGTTACTTGCTTTATTATCTTTTGGCATGACCTTGTTAGTATTTTGGACAGGTGAATTTCCTGTCTTAGTTTTTGGTTACCCCTAGATATTTCTCCTATTTTGAGAAGGATGTGTTACTTCCATTTAGATACTAGGGATATTTTTATTTCTTTTTCGTCATTGTCGTGACTGGTGTTTGGACCGGTCCATTATATGTCGTCATGCAATGGCTGTGCTGTTATATTTTATGTTCTTATTTACCTTCTATAATGTTTACACACTTAATTAATTTTATTACATATGAATACTAAGGTAGGAAAGGGTTGGCATATTTAGGTGTTAGTGATTTTCCTAAACCTTGAAGCAAATGCTTTGCCAAGACGAACCAATCCACAATTGCACAGGTTTCGTCACCACAGTATACAGGTTTATACTGATCTTATAAGGCACCATACATTACACTTACATCACAATACAATATTTGAAATGTATCATACGAATAAATAAATAACTGGGGATATTTAAGTTCCTCCGTTTTGTAAATGGTACAATGACGATTTTATTTGGATTCACCCTCTGTTCTTCCTTAAAATATCAGTCTAGTGTTTGTCGGATTCCGTTATGTATTCTCCCTCTTCTTCTAGCAGTTACGGTTATGTCATCGCCATAACTCAGGACATTGTATCCCGCCGTGCTCAGATCATCCAGTACTTCATCTACTACCAGCGACAACAGTAGAGGAGAATTCACCCTCCTTACGGGCAACATCTTGTAGTGCATACCAGATCTGAGGCGCTACCGATGCTGGCGTTCACCATTCTCCCTCCCAACATGTTATATATCAAGTTGATAATACGGCGATTTATCGTTCTCTTACTGAGGGAATGAGTCATTGAAACATAGATATCATTATCCAAGGTTCCCTGAATGCCCATTCCACAGTTTCCTGTTACTAAGATTCAATGTTACTAAGAATTTTCTTCCTTTATAAACATGCACAAATTGTTAAGTGGATTATAGACCACTAGCAGCGGTAGAAGATGAGAAGAATAAAACTTTATAATAAGTATGGCAAAAGTAGGGCGCATTGTAATATAATTGTAAATTAAATGCCGGTAAATACATCAACAGTTATGGGTATGTGGCGTGTCGAAAAAAAAACAAGAAAATAGGAAAATTTCACAAAAGCAATATCTTTATTTGCAGAACTCCTGAAAAATGATTTCCTTGCCGATCAATTGTTTTTCCGAATTAAAATGTTTGATAGTAGTTACTTCTCCTGTCAGGCTTTCATTGACATTGATTAGTGCAACTGTGATTATAATAAGACTGAAGTTGGATAAAATTATTCCGATTTAATTAGCAAAATTTAAAGCCGCTAAGCTTAATGCTCGTAATGAATTGTCTATCCTAGTCCAGCCGGTGGCCTTCAGCATGTTCAACACATTCAGGACGGCAGACGTACAAGTAGTTTTCCATTTTTCTAGCAGCCATACTTACGTTCTGTACGTGACATCGTTTTTTAGCCGGCCTCCATACATATACTGCATCATGCACCTTTCGTAGGACGAATACCATATTCGTACGTTTTCATTTCACACTATCAACTCCGCATGTCGGATATGTACGTTTTTATGCGGAGAACTGTGCGTACATTTACGATTTGACGGTGGGAAACGGGAACCGTACAAGTACGTTCTTGTATTTTCGGGTATGTTTAACATTTTTGTCGTCAAAACATTAAAAATCAAAATATCCTATAATTTTTATTGAAGAAAAAAAACAAATTAACTAAAATAAATGATAACGTGATACAATAAAAAACATAGTTTCAATGTTCAATATTTTTTTTAGTAAGAAACTTTCGAAGCATTTGCTAATTTAGTATTGGCACATAAACGAAATCTTCTGTGTGTTCTTGTAGCTGGGAAACAACTTTCAGTCGAAATTCGGCAAGTGAACGATTTTGTCCCATTCGTAGTTGGTACACTCAATAAAAAGTAAAATGAGACAGTTGGGTCGGCAAAATTAAATGAGCATATCTACTTTAAGGATTAGTTTTACCTGACCATATCCATATTGTTTACAATTCAACAACGAACATTTGTCAATATGAACGTTTATTCTTTTGCTGATTCATTCACATATCCTAAAGGCTTGTTTGCAATTTCAATAAATTTAGATAATACGATTTTTAGAATTGTTTTGTTTAAATTGCCGTCGTATGACATTTATAAATCCGTTACTCTTATTACTAAACAATTTTTCTATTATTATTAATTTATATGTATGCGATAAAGAAAGTGAAAAACGTAATAATGGGTATGACCTTGTTTCTGATTATACTCTTCACGTAATTGTCCCCTAGGCATTCAAGCATTGCAGAGTATTGTTCAATTTTTTGGAACAGTGGTAAAAATAAAACAGCAGTTTTTTAAATACAACATAAGACAATATTAAACAATCATCATTAAAAATGTGAGACATTAGCAAATAATCTAGTTTTATATCTATTTATTTATTACTGAAAATTGAAAAATATTTCTAAATTAAGGAATTGTTTTCTGTGTTGACTTACAAATACATGTAAATCAACATTTTCTATTCAAATTAGGGTATACTCATTCGAAAACGGATTAAATATGGCAACATAATTTTTCTGATTTTGTATCCCCTGTAATTTCTGTTTATATTCTTATTTATCTGATAACATAACTAGGTATTACTTGTAAAAATTCATGTCAATGCAAATATTTTATGATCTGCAAAGAATATCGAACAGTCTGACAATAGTAGTTTTTTTGAATGAGTTCTTAGTAAATTGGGCGTTTTTTAGCACGAGTGTCTTTTTCAAAACGCGAGTGAAATAATTTTAAACTACTGAACAATGTTACTTTGATGTTTCAATAAAGAAACAATCAATTCTATTTTTAAGCATAGTCTTTACAATTATATATAGTATATACAGTCAGTAAATAAATAATAAGAAAAGTAGAGAAGATGAAGAAGGAGATAAACTAATAATGGGTGTGGCCTCCTTGGTTTTGGATACATTCTTGCAAACGAGTGGTATTGATGTTACAAGACGGTTTAAATAATCCACATCAATTGTCCCCCAGGCATTTTCAATCGCTGCGTTAATTCGTTTCTATTTTGTGGGATAAAGTATATTCCTTGCTGTTCTTGAATTGTATTCACCATTCGTCCCCAAACATTTTCTATTATGTTGAAATCTGACTTTTAGCTGGCCAGGGCAACACACGTAAATTGCTCTCCCGTACCCAGTTTCGAACAATGGCGGCTGTGTGAATAGGGAGCATTATCCTAGAAACAATAAAAACTTATCAATCAAAATAATAATTTTAAATCAAGAAAACGAGTTTAATAATATATTCAAACAAAAATCAAAATATACTTAATAACTATTTAAAAAACCTATTTGGTAAAAAGTTAATAAACATAAACAGTAAAACAAACCTTTCTATACATAAGAATACTTACATGTTGAAAATGTAATCTTCCTCTAGATAGAGATTTTGAACCTGATGGCACCATAATATTTTTGCAAATGTTCAAATATCTGTCAGCATTTAAACGACCATCGATGACCGAACATACTCCTGGGCCTCTAGAGCTTATCCATCCCCACACATTTACAGAAAATAGCCGTTATGTTTTTGTGTTGATGTAATCAGCCTCATACCGATTTCTTTGAGTTCGGTACACTTTCACTGGACCATCGTTAAAACTTTTAAAGGTTTTTTCATCACTGAAAATGACGTTGTTCCAAAACTGTAGTGGTTGGTTCACATATTGTCTGGCGAAATCTAAGGGTTTCTCTTGTTTGCTCTCGCTTAGGCTTCTTTTGAAGCAGCTGTATATTTCTTTATCCCATTTTCTTTCAACCTTGCTGCAGCAGTAACTAGGGATCCAGGAAATTCTGTTTCTCGTATAGCATTCCTACAGGTTGAAATGGATTTTCGGCGACATACGCAATCAACGCTTCATCTTGGGCCGGCGTAGAAATTCTTCTTCTGCCACTGCCAATTGTTCTCTGTACTGTGTGCTCGTTCCCAACTTTATGTATTGGTGACAACATACTTAACTAATTATATCGACTAATACATCCATTGTATTGTATTTACAAAAGTTACCAAAATAAGGAAACATAAGATTAACTTTTAATGACTATTATTATAATAGCTAAACATCCGCCAAAATTGCAAACCATTAATGCACTTTCTAGGATAATGCTCCTATTCACACAGCCGTCATTGTTCGAAACTGGATACTATATATAATTGTAAAGACTATGCTTAAAAAATAAAGTTGATTGTTTTCTTTATTGAAACATCAAAGTAACATTGTTCAGTAGTTTGAAATTATTTAAACACTATTGTAGAACATTTTTGACCGATTATACTGACACAAGTTAAATTTAATCCAGATTAAAACAATCGTTGCTATGGTTTTAACAATTGTATCCAAGTTTTTAACTTAGGTTAAATTTAATTTGTGTCGATGCAACCGGCCATTAAAGTTCTAAAAGTCTCCTATAATTTTTCTTTCTTTCAAAAGTCTTTATCTGATATTTGTATAAAATATTTTGAAGATCATATTATTATGTATAAATTTTTGTTTGTAGTTCTCTAACGTCACAATTTAAAATTTTTTCTCCTGTGTCAACGGGATATTTTTAGTATTCAATAAAATGTCAAACAAAACGTCAAACTAATTTTAAGCCGATTCTAAAAAACGACTTTAGCGTTTCAGAACGTCCTGTCGAATAAAAAATGTTGTTTTTAATTCGTTCTTATGAAAATTGGGCATTCAAACTGTTCGATATTCTTTGCAGATCATAAAATATTTGCATTTGACATGAATTTTTTAGTAGGTATTTAAAAACTGCTGTTTTTTTTTTTTACCACTGTTCCAAAAATTGAACAATACTCTGCAATGCTTGAATGCCTGGGGACAATTACGTGAAGAGTATAATCAGAAACAAAGTCATACCCCTTATTTATGTTTTTCACTTTCTTTATCGCATAAATATAAATTAATAATAATAGAAAAATAGTTTAGTAATAAGAGTAACGGAGTTATAAATGTCATTTACGACGGCAATTTAAATAAAACAATTCCAAAATTGTATTGTCTACCAAAACTAGAAAACATAGGATTAACTTTTAACGACTATTAATTATAATAACTAAAAACATCCGCCAAAATTGCAACCATTAATGCAGTTCTTAATTTTACATTACTATTTACTATTTATATATAATTTTGGGGCAAGTAATGAACGCTGTATTTATTACAACGGCTTAGAATAACTTCAAGAGAAAACAAGTAAATGTTACTTATAATACAATTTCTGTCTTTCACTTTTTTAATGCGATAAGAAGCAGGAATTAAAAAAAATATATTCAATGTTAATTATTTATATTTGGTATTCAGTTAACCACCTGGCATATTGATGGGATTTAGTAGAAATTAATCATTAATTGTCATTAAATGAATAAACATTAACAAATTGTTTAGTAATAAGAGTAACGGATTTATAAATGTCATACGACGGCAATTTAAACAAAACAATTCTAAAATCGTATTATCTAAATTTATTGAAATTGCAAACAAGCCTTTAGGATATGTGAATGAATCAGCAAAGAAATAAACGTTCATATTGACAAATGTTCGTTGTTGAATTGTAAACAATATGGATATGGTCAGGTAAAACTAATCCTTAAAGTAGATATGCTCATTTAATTTTGCCGACCCAACTGTCTCATTTTTCTTTTTATTGAGTGTACATGATGTACGCGTTGTATAAGTCCATGTCTTTGAGACGGAAAAACATCTTCTTATACCATTTCACTGATTTCCTGGCACACTCTACAAAACTAATTTGTATGTCAACTTTGTTATTATATTTAATAACGCATTCAGGGTTTACTATTGGTTCACCTGTGTTGTGATTCTTTTTTCCTGTCTTTTTTTGGTTTGCAGTATAAACCCAAGTTGGCATGTGAACGTATCTTTTATCACACCACCTTCAATTTATCAGTACGGGCTGCTAAACACTGATCTTCGGCGACTGGACCAAAATTTGGCATGCCCTTACGGTTTTGCAGGCTCCTGTATCATTTTGATGTCCAAAAGTGTTGTACTGCTCGTACATGTTATCAACTTAAAGTATATAATTTTTTTAGATAATTTTGCATCAATGTGGCAACTAGTATGTCTCCAGATATACGTCAATTACTTGTTCTATCAATAATAGTCGAAGCCCCTATATGAATAATAAATAATAAAATCCAACACTTATCTAGTTTCAAAGTTTCAAATTTCAAATAGTTTGACATCAAATCTATGTTGTTTCGACGGAATAAATTGCTTGAAAGTCAAACGACCCTTCCAAAGAATAAGGTTTTCATCAATTGCCAGATCTTATTTTTCTCGAGGCATTACATGCCTTATGTCATCGTTATTCAGAAAGTGGAGCGCATAAAATGTTTGTAAAAATTAGTTTTTTGTCTTTCAGAGTTCCCATGCAAAGAACAATGAAATATACATTTCGGAAACGCTCCTGTCTGACTTATTTTCAAAAGTAGGCGTATAACCTTTCAGATAATTTCCATATTTGTTGGTTTCTTCAGTAATCAAATGTACCAAATCCTCATCAAAAGATTGTTCATAGAAGTCCAGTTCGGAAGCGTCATCTTCAATTTTGAAATGGTCACCTATGCCTGACTAGCTAGTGTCAAAAATAAAATTGTTGGGAGAAAAATGATCGTTCAATTTCCACGTAGGGTTGTTGATTTTAGATTTCGTCGTGTCTGCTGTTTGCCTTGATGATCCTGGCGGAGGTTCATCAAATTCTCCATTTTCTCTTGCATCACTGTAACACCGCCTAATTGTATCCTCGTCTTCTGATCTACTAATTTAATTGACTTCATCGGTTTTATTTTCTTCCAGAACATAATTACTATCACTTTCATATAAGAGTTTTTCCAAATCTTCATTACTTAAACCCCATTTTGACATTTTAAAACGTGACTGTTATGTCGAGCAATGAATCAAATGAAAAAAGAGCGAAAAAGTCAGTGACACAGACTTTGGGAATTTTTCCTGGTGCCGACTGACGGCTTTGCGCGTGTGTTTACTGATTCGTCCGGAATGGGTCAAATAATATTTTTATTTTAAGATTAATTAAACATATGATCGATGAGCTTACTCCACATTTTGTTGATCAGCTAACACTCGATCAAAAATTGCCCAATCAGTCCACCCATTCTCAAATGATGAGCTTACCATCGAATAATAATAACAATAATAACCTTTATTTAGTTACTAATAACTATTAGCATCTTACATTTGACATCTACTAAGTTACAATTTTTTACCAACTAAATTTGTTCTTACCATATATTTCAGTTTCGGATTTGAAAGCAGACATAGTACTACTGTATTTTATTTCGTTGGGCAATTCATTATACAGTGACCGGCAAAGAGTTTGCATCAAATGGGAAAAATTTTTGTAATTGAGATATCCGAAAATTTCTTTTGGCAAATTAATTCAGCATATCGAATGACAAAAAAAAGCACTCTGACAAATGTCATGTGACCACTGTCATGGCGGCAAATTAAAAAAATATCCCTTAAATATGTAAAAAGTGAGGTTAGATGACAAGATATTGAAAAATGCCTAAGAGAAAATAACGACTTTTCAAAAATGTCAGTTTTCCGCCATTTTTTCCGAAAACAAAAATTTTTGCGTTTGATTTGCATAAAACACAACAAATAAACTTCACAATCCAGTAATTTTTATTTGTTAGTCTACCAATGGACTTGAAAGAACAAAAAACATTGTTTTTTAGGACGGACTTTGTTGCAATGGCCTCACAAAAAACAGAAAAAAAAGGTTGAAATAACAAATTTAGAATTATTTAAATAAATAATAGTCTAAAATGATCAATTCTTCCATTCTAAACCCAATTTAAACAATATTTTACAATATTGCCTGGATAATAAGCCTCATATAAAACATACAAAAAATTCCGGAAAAAATGCCGGAAAACTGATATTTTTGAAAAGTTGTTATTTTCTTTTGAAAATTTGCACATAGACGTATAATCTAATTCTGAACAACTTTTCTCTTAGGCATTTTTCAATATCTTGTTATCTAACCTCACTTTTTACATATTTAAGGGATATTCTTTAAATTTGCCGCCATGACAGTGGTCACATGCCATTTGTCAAAGTGCTTTTTTTTTGTCATTCGATATGCTGAATTAATTTGCCAAAAAAATTGTCGATATCTCACTTACAAAATTTTTCCCATTTGATGCAAAACTTTGCCGGTCCCTGTATAACTTTAAACCTTTTAGTAGTAATTCTTTATATTTGTTATTCGACCAATACAGGGTGTCCAGAAACTCTTCTGCCAAACGGAAACTACAGGTACTAGAGGTTATTTTATGTCGATTTAACTCAAATTACCTTAATCCGAAAATACTTCTTAAGAGAGCTCTGAGGAAGACATCGTTATAAGAGTTTTCTTTAAATCATTCAAAAATGCCGTTACTTAAAAATTTCAAATTTTGTAAAATCAATAAACGATTACGCCATTCGCTGTAATTATTTTTTTTATAACCTCAACAAACGTATCAGTAGGGGGAGACCAATGGATATTTTTATTAAAAATGTTTTATTTTTTACTTTATTTTGTATCTGACACCAAATTTAGGAAATTCAAGATAATTTTCATAAAAAATGCCCTTTTCTTTGAAATCGATATCATAAACCGTTTCCGAGAAAAAATAAATTTAAACTTTTGTGTTTTTAATATAACATCATGCTGTATTATAAAATTGTATCAATAATATCAAGTTGGCTTTGAAAAATCAACAAAATCTACAAATACTGATAATAAAAGTATTAAGTTATTTAAATTGTTTGGAAATTTTAAAATAATTTTATTTCGTGACGGTATAAAACAACTGTTATGTTAGAAACACAAAAAGTTTAAATTTATTTTTCTCAAAAACTGTGCATGATATCGATTTCAAAGAAGAGAACATTTTTTACGAAAATTATCTTGAATTTCTCAAATTTGATGTCAGATACAAAAAAAATAAAACATTTTTAATATAAATACCCGTTGGACTCCCCCCTACTGATACGCTTGTGGTGGTTGTAAAAAAAAATGTTTCCGTTTGGAGGAAGAGTTTCGGGACACTCTGTATAAAGAATTTTAACAATGACCAATCGAAACAAAACTCGTTCATAAGCTTGTATTTATTTAAGTGCTTCTTGTTTTATTATTATTCCACGATTCAGATGCACACAGATTAGTTCAGTCGCTCTCTCTCGTCTGAAAACTAGAAATCATTTACTGTTACTAAATCGTCACCAATCTTGTACGAATCAATCAGATTAACATCTGATTTTTGATTTTTCAAACATTAAATGCGCTAATTGAACCACTGTTCTACCACGATCTGACATTACACATAAAACTGAAGCATTTGACCTGCATTGTAAGCAAAGCTCATTTTTAGAGCCAAGTGCGTTCTCATGATTTTTCACGTAGTAGAAGTTATTGCGGTTTTATGTCTATGCTATAGTTAATAAAAATAAACTTCTGCTTTTATAAAATGAGTATATCTAGTAAAAACAAATCCCTGAGAAACACTATTAGAAGCTATAATATTTTGGGACTACAACAGCACTCAAAAGCACAATTTTTTTGAAAATGTGCTGTAAGTTAAACAACGGTTTCGTAAATATAATATAATTGCAGCCTAAATTTTTGCATTGAAATACATGTCTTCATTTCATCTGCGATGAAATTGTATCATTACTTACTAGTTTATGCTCCAAAGTTTTATTACATTAACAGGTATAATTTTATGGTGACATTTAGAATGAAGGCCTTAGCGATAATTTTTGTTTAAGAATTTCTGTAGGTAGGAAACACTACTACTGTCGGTGAACTCATAAACTGTATAACGCAAAACGTACCATGTCTTTTTTTTTAAGGAACTAAATACTATATGAAAAATAACCGATTTAGTTAGAAACATTTGTATTATGCAACAGGAGTAAAAAAATTAATAACTTCGTATTGTTCCCGCGTAAATTACCGCATACAACAATGGTATCACTTTAGGGCTAATAAATTAGTAGTTTTTTTTTAAGCGCAGGTCATATTTATAGTTGGTTGTAAAGATGTAATCAAACACAGCAAATTACATGCGTATTAATGATATACACCATATATAAAATTGTAAAATAGTTTTCTGTACGATGTCGCTTGATATCATGAAAATATCGTTTAATGTCAGGAACTGCAGAAACACGACGAGAGTTTATGGGTATATTATTTTATTAGTAGCGGTGTATGGGTATGAAGAACGGCCACTTGCTGTTGCAAAACAATCCTGAACATCGCACGCTGTGTACGCACACATTCCTGATTTTCAACACATGCAACTCGTATACTTATTTATTGCTACATCGTTTTTATTATCTTAATAGCAGTATTTTTATGCAAACAACGAGTTTAATTTACATACCTAACCAGTTACAGAACATTTGGTATTCCCTTAATCAGTTAGTTACTTTTCAATATAAAATTTGTATTGAGATACAGAGTATGTAACATTTCGTAATTTTGCTACTATTATTTAAAACTCATTAAACTTTTTAATTTGCAACACGTCTCTGTAAATTGCATATTAAAAACATCTATGTGTTGAATTTACTGCCACACACAGCGTCAATATTCACAACGATCTTTACTTTAATTACTTTTTAATGTTTAACGCATAACCAGTTCACATACAATAAATTTAAGACAAGATTGAGTAGTCAAACTTAATTCTTTTAAGTCAAGCACTAATTAGTACAGTAATAATTTCTTTAGTTTATGATCAAAACTGTTAAGTTGAAGTACTTATTTTATAAATGCTGTACTCTGCGATGGAGAAGTGCGTTTAAAAACGAGTTTAGACTGTTTTTTTTCATAAATGTTAATGATTAAAATTAGAGCAGAAAATCTTAATGCCAATTTAATAACTTGGATGGTGTCTGGCTTTCAATATCCATTAATTATTCAAATTGATTTTTTAATTGCATTTCGACATACATAGTTTGAATTTTTCATCGAGATTGTTTCTTGTATTAATTCGTTTTTTTTTTGGTCGTTGTTTGATGACTAATTTATTATAGAAAGTATTAGAACGATAGGCAAATAAACAAAGAGTTGATGCTGTCGCGTGTTACTCCTTATTTTGATGACGGATGTAATGACTTGGTGATCAGTCTTGGGCGGAGTTGCGGTAGGTAGGTGATGTTTAACGCAGTTGTTCAAAGAGTCCGGTGAAGACTATTTCGTAAACTTCAATGGGAGGAGCGCACTTATATATATAACTTTCTCATTTATCCTTATATGGCATCAATATGGTGTTGTTCCACATGTCTATAAACACCTTTCAGTTTAATATTATCGCCGTACATTATCTTTTAATCTGTTTGAAAAACATCGGCTTGGAATGTGATAATATCGATAACATTCTATAGTGGAATTTTTATTCAATATAAATGCACCTTTCTAACTTCTGAAATAAAAATCCAAAAATAAAATGAAAACAAGTGATACGTCACAGCACATTTACGTGTTAATCCAGAAAAAATGCAGTAAATGTAACTTACAACAACTTCTATTCTATCGTACTTCCATAACTATACATATATCACAAAAAAGCTTTTAAACAAAATTTATGTAAAATAAATGTTAAAAAAATTCGTTAGTCTATAATTTTGGAGATATCACAAAACAACTAAAAACGTTCTTCGCTGCAATGCCATTTTGCTGGCCTGTTTTGCATTTATTTCTATTATGTGTTCGCCTATTAGACCTTTGCCTTTGAGTATCTTTCTTTGCCCCTTTCTTCAAACCGTCTTTTTATATTGGGCATCTTTCTCCATATCCAGTCTTAATCTTTTCGTCATTCTTTTAAAATGTCCCGGTCTTATATCCCTTTATCTACACAAAAAAAGGAACACTGCTTATACAAAATAGCCCACAAACTAGTTAAAATCTTATACTACTAGATTAAAACCCCGTCGATTGACGGGCAAATTTTTAGGCATGAATTTAATAATGTTAGACCTATGGCGGACGGAGACGCCCCTGGGCCCGCCCCTGAATGGAAATTTCCGGTTTTCGGAAGACCCATCGGCATGCCGAATTTCTCTACGACGTCTGGAAGTACCCGTTTAATTTCGGAGACGGACGTGAAAAAAATAGGCGCTTTATTATATAGGATTTATTGTAATCTTCCTCGCCATCGATGTTCTGATAGTATTTCTCTTCATTCAACAATGCTTAATCTTAATGTCAGGTTTTATCAAAATTGTACAAGTAATTTTTGAGGTGTGTGTATTGATTGTTTCCATCCAGTCTCAGGACAGAAATTCTTTGGCTTAATTATAATCTAGTAATTTTTTTTTATTTAGGTGTACAATTTTGCTTTCGCCGTTTCCTCGAAGTAAATAGAAAGCTGTTGTCAAATCTACATTTAAGCTATGGTCAACATAACGCCATCGACACAATAATCCATGTATGTCTGTATTATAGTTATTATCAATTGCAAATAACTGTTTCGAACCAAATTTTCGTGAAAGTTGTGAAACTGCTAAACCATATTTTATTGATTGCGAAACCCGTTACAAGTAGTGATTCAGAAAACCATCGGAATGATTCCGAAGTAAGTATATTGTGTACCGTACGAGTAAGGCAATTACGAAAGGGATTTCTGCATTGCATTGTGACTGAGAACGAAAAATGAATTCATTGCGATAACTTCAAGCGCATAAAATCCTCCGGAAGTTTCTTAAACATGCTTCCATGTCGACCCCGAAACCGAATATCCATGTATCCAAGGTCATACTTTGTACTAGATGGGCGCAGTATATTTTGAGTTGCGATTGATTGGTTTGAATTAAGTATTGATAGGCAAACGCCTACAATACAAGCAAAAACACGAACAATTATTTTGAAAATAATAATGCCACCCCAAGTTCCTTCACTCTACAGGTTGTGTTCATCATACTTTGCTCCTATCATTTAGGTTAGATCATTTAACTCGTCCTGAAATTCCTCTTCTATAAAGAAGACGGAAATTTAATTTTTTTTGTAAATCACTTCAAAAGAAGAGCAGTTTTGCCTCAAAGATCTAATGGTAAATTACAAACTCATGCAGTTTTCTATTTGGTTCTTTTTAGTTTGGTTTTTTAGTTTTACATTTGGTACTCATTTACTACTGCCATGTGTACGTAGATGTAATTTCCAAACTTGATATGTAAATATAGGAAGGTTCTGTAATGGTTTTATTGGACAAATGTGTTTTCACTATCTTCTGGGTTACTTTTTTTAACCGCACTAATTAAAATCATTCATTGTACATTTTTAATGTTGAGTGGTGAGAAACCTCTAAATTTGGCGAACGATATTGCACGGTTTCACTACAAAGGTATGCCGCTTAAAGGAGTTCAGATTACCTACAATAAATAGTTCTGATTTTAAACAGAATAATTTATTTATAGTGTCTTTTTTGACATTATTTTCAAACAAGATACAAACAATTGTCATATGCTTTAGTGTTACTTTTTTCTACCTGGAAGTTTCAAAGTAACCTTAAGTTGCAGTGCCAGCAATCGCTTTCAAGCTCAAACTATTAACATTTTGCAATTAACGTTGAATGTAGTAGCAGCCATGATAGCAACGCCCGATCTATTGCATTTGCTTCTTTGCGTTTTTGAATTTGCTGAACGAAATTGTATAGAACACTGGTTTAATAGAATTACCAAATTGTAAACGCAACAAATTAAGTTTACGTTCTTCTGAGAAAACTAGTTTAGAATGTGCCTCTGAATTTAAAGAAATCCAAGTGAAAAGGTTCTTTAATTGAAACATCGAGGATTTCTATTTATCGTATATATAGTATGGATGAATCCAGCATTCTTACTGTGCCAAACAAATTCCCTAAACTAATTACTCCCAAGGGCTAGAAAAATGTTGTAAAAGTGGTGTCTTCGAAAAGGTGGCAGTTGGTAACTGTGGTCTGCTGAATGAGTGCCGTTGGTAAATGTGTTCGCTCTGCATTGATATTCCCACAAAAGAAAGAAGAGCTTCATAAATAGCGATCTTTTCGTAAATATGAGAAATCCAGCAAAGATGACCCTATCTTGTTAATTTTGGAAAACCACTCCAATCACATATCACTGTATACTATAAATAAATGTCGCAACGCTGGAGTATATATGCTAAGTCTTCCGCCCCACATCAGCCATCAACTTCAGCCTCTTAACAAGGGTTTATTTCGGCCATTAAATTTGCATACGTATTACGCAATACCAAAGCCAGCAACGCTTTTAAGGCCTGTGGAATTCGGCCTTATAATCCCGGTATTTTCTTTCCAGAAGATTTTGCACCAGCGTTTGTAACCGACAAACCAACTACAGTAGTTGAAACCCTCAATGATGCTCCAATTAAAGAAGATGATTATGAAGACAACTTTCCTTTAATTGAAATTCAAAGATCGATTGGATCAATAACCATGGTACCTTCTACCACAAGAAAATAATTCGCCGTCAGTTTCTTTTATTCAGGATATGACAGACACTAAAGATGATTCTAGTGATCTACAACTTCAAAAACTTCCTACTCCCTAAAGTTGTACCTGGGTGGCCAGGTAATAAAAGAGTTTTGACTGACTCCCCATTGAAAAAGAAATTAGAGACAACAGTAACATCAAAAGCAACAAAACCAAAAAAGCGAAAATTTGCCAGGTCTTAGTGCTTACCCCTAACTTAAATTGTAATATTTTTTAAACATGGTTTCCAAAATGTTCAAACCAACAAAGTGAAAAATATAGAAAAGTGGCATTTAAAAAAATGGTCGAAAAACCAATTAGCTGGGATGATTGAATCGCTTCTGAATTACGTTCAAATTTAAATTTTACTCTCGTGTTGCTTTATTTAACGCGATTTCAAATGTCTAGTGGGTTTTCTGTATGTTCTACCGACATTAAGACAACTATCGTACTATTTGTTAAGAATCTACGATTGACAGAAGCAAATCAATTTTTTTAGCTGTTGGTTACTTCCTAACGATTCCTTACGATTTGGTAGTCACTCAATTGCTGGCACTTTCCTATTAGTTCCAGAAAGCTAGGCGGGAAACCATTGTATTTGCCAAAAAGTTCCGAAGTTCGAATTAAAAACTATGCCAGTTATACATTTAGCAACCATTCCTTCTCATTTTTCTAGAAATTTGTGATTTTCTTCCACGGCTTTTGGTCGTTTTATCCATCCCTTAGTCGTTTTTTTTCCAAGCATTTTCTCTTAGCGGTTATTACCTTCTTCTATTGTTCGATGTTATTATATGTACAGTTTGGATGTCAAAATGCTTAAAAATTATTCTAGTAACTAGAGATCAATAAAAAACTTTAGCCACATCACAGAATGACATGTATAAAACGTTTGTAATTTGCCATTTTTATAACATTAATTTGAAACTGTATATTTATTCATAAACCTGTTCGAAAAAACATTCAATAGGTTTCGCTTTTTGTTGAGTTATGAACACCATTTTTTTCTTTAAATATTTTCAAAAATAAAAAATTAAAAAAATTTGACAAGAGCGTTCAGTCTGCACGTTAGAAATATAATTCTGTCGATGTGGCTAAAGCTAATTCTTAAAACACATTTACTATACATTTTTCCTAGAATGAGGCTAAAATCATGATTTTAAAATCATCACATAACTACATCTTTTTAAATAAAAATAACACCACCTAACAAAAGTGTGGATCTAATTCTTTTCTCGATAGGGTCCTTGCATATGTCATAAATATAAAAAGTAATGCAAAATTTGTACATTATTTTATCACGAAAACATAAATTAATTTTCAAAAGAAGAATCCATCAATAAGTATTAATAAATTAAAAATTCAAAAAAATGCATGATTTGAAATGGAGATAATTTAGATTATTGTAAATATCTGGAAGATTTACAAACGTCATCCTCATATAGTACCACAGAGTCATCTCCAACGATGGTAAATTGTTAACAAAAATTACGAAAAGTAGGGGCCCCAAGATTGATCCTTGTGGTACACCAAAAGAATTGATTATTGGGAGAGAAGTTTTTGATATTCGACAATGTTTACATATACAAACAATGTCGAAGGGGACCTCACGATTATTTAAAAGTTCATCTAACTCAAGAAATTTTGATTTAAGAGGAATACGTACTAGCAGCGCGCCATCGCTAAACCATGCTCTATAAGTACATACATTTAAAACAGCTTTTAAATTTAAATGTTTAAAGTAAAACTTAATGTTTTATGAAAGACAAAACTTGAGACAGTGTCGCTTTTTTTCAAAATGTTTACTTTTTGTTTATTTTTTATGTTTGAATTTGTACATTTTATAGCATATTTACCACCATAATTTTAATAGAAATAATCACAAAATCAAAATTCTACCACAACTACGACAAAGTCCCTTCTTATATCTACCAATTTAAATCAAAACATTGCTAATAACTTGAAAATTCTATAGGAACTTTAAGACCATTCGACATAGCTATGCAATATTAGACCGATGTAGGTTCAATATTTTTCTATATTGGCTCAATATACAGTTCAATCTTGGACCGTGAATAAAACAAAGTGCAGTATCGTACCAATATTGGTAAGTTATATTTGCTCATCATTAGAAATTATGTTGGTTCAATATTACGCCAAGTTGTAAAATAATATTGGACCAATTTCATTTCAATCATAAATCACATTAGTTTAATATAGTCCAGAAAAGAAATATTAGTTATTATATGTATATAAAAATACATAATATTGTCTATATTAATTTATAATAGATGTAACCATTAAAGCATAATATATGCTAACTTACCTCAACTCAACAATTTTATCAATAGATTAAAAATCTATTAAAAATCAAAATCAAAAACTTTTTAGTGCCTATGATGCCTCGTACGCGCGAGTTTTATACGTTAGAAAATTAAAAGTGCTAAAGAAGTGTTTGTCAGATAAAGTTACGAGTACCGATTTCAAGTCGTACGGCAAATTGAACAGCAAAATATAAAATATGAAAAATAATCTAAATGACAGGTATAAGTCTCGGGGCTCACCATGTAGCGCCAATTGGTTCATGCCGGAGACCTATTTATAATCATTCAAATAAAACCAATCATTTAATTTTTTACATTGGTTCTACACATAAGTCCAACATTGGGTTACTATTTAACCTGTATATTCAACTTTGGTAATTCTACATTCAACCAATATCAGCTGAATATATTTTATACAATATTGGGGTTGTGTTGTTTGGTGATATCGGTCCAAAATTTGCTGAATATAAATTATCTTCACCAACATTCAAACATTGGACTAATATAGAGCTAACGTGTAGCCGCCTTATAGTGCACGATTTAGCGATGGCGCACTGCTAGTAAATATTCCTCTTAATTGATCGTACGTTTAAAGAGAACACAAATAACATTCACTACTGAATTTAGATTTTTATTAATTTAAAAAAAATTCAAGTTTGTTAATAAAATTACTGCGGTTTGGTTTCTTGCAGCCGTGACCGAAAAAAATTAAACCTTCTTATTAAAATACCTTTTGGCCGTACGTCAGGATTAAGATTCTTTTAAAGAACATTCAGCACATACCTTGTATGAACAAGTTGTTTGGTTTTTTGATTCAACTTTTTAAATTCTTGATTGGGAAACTTTTTTATCAAATACTTTGAGATTGCTTCAGCACTTGAATCAATTTTAGCTCTTCCAACGTAAAGCCACACACGAGACGTGAATGCACTGAAGTTATCGTTGCCCCAATTTATCGTTCCACGAATAGATTTTTTTGTTATCATTAATAGAATTATAAGGTTTTTTTCTCACCACTTCAGACCATGTTTCTGCGTTTGTATTTTTTCTATAAAAAATCGGTAGCTGAGATACGCGCTTTAATAATTAGGTCGGCTGCAAAAGCTTTTTTGGAACTGTAAGAATTGTTTTATTGGGCGTTGAATTTGTGTTGAAACAATTATCTTTTTGGGAATTATTTCTTGGCTTTGATGATTACTTGTTTTTTGGTATGAACAACTTATCTCTTTAATAAGAATTTCCAGTTTCAAGTGCATTTTTGCTTTTTTTTAAGTAATTTATTTGAAAATCTAAGCTCTTGAATTATTTCTTTTAGGTATGTAATTTCCATTTAACAAATAACAATCTTTAGCTGCCTCCGTTGTTGATTCTTCAATTTATAAGTTAGGTGCAATTCAAGGCAATATTTTATATGATTAACGCAGCTGTTGTGATAAATACATTTTTGCACTGCACACATTGCAGTCCTGATTTTGCAATAGCACTGCACTCACAGTTTTTTGCAATTTTGCAAACATTGTTTTTGTCGATCGTTTGACCTGGATTAAATAAATGATTTTCACTTTCCGCCATATTGGCTAACATGAGATGACGGTCATACAAGAACAATGCTTTAAAAAAAAATATTTGACATTTATAACTTTATTGATTATAAATTTGACATTAGATTATTTTGGATAAAATTTGATGGTCCACAGAATAGTGACCCCTATAGAAAATACATACTAGATGTAACATTAAAAAGAGAATCGATTTAGCAAAAAAAATAATGTGCAAGGACCCTACTCCACTAGTCAACTGATTTATTAATGGAAGACCTTTTACCTCATTCATTTTCACGTTTTATTGTTTTTGGGTACACTTGGCCGCCATTTAACATAAGCCTGATTGATATATGGACTAATTATTTAAATTAATACAATCATTTAAATAATAAACAAATTAATCATATTACACAAAACGCCCAAATCAAGCAAATCAAAACTTTTACCGCGGATCATAGTAACGCTTCTTTGTTTTCGTACTTTTTCGGCATGTCTGGCGTCTTCTTTCCTAAAAATCCAATAATTTTTAACACTAGCATTAATTACACCTTTGCAAAGCACACGTGTAATTAATTTCGCATATAGTTGTATACCAATTGTATGTTTAGTGTAGACGCCAAGACAAAAACAACTTAATTATATTTTATTTTCGAAATTTGCATTACATTTCCAATTTTAATTTAATAAGTAATTATTGATGCGCATTTTATAAAATTTCAATTAATTGACTCTTTTATTATCGAATTTTTATGTTAATTATTTTGATGCCGAAACTGATAGAATAATAATATAAGTAAATTGTAAATTATTAAACTTTCGTAGGTCATAATCGAAATAGTATTAAGTACCTTGAATTCGATTGAAAACCACTCGATCGAGAAGTTTTAAAACGAATGTAATTTTTATGTGCCACATAAATTATCATCTATTTAAGGTAGTGTAGATTTGCTATTTTATTACGAGTCTATTTAATTTCTAGCTGAAAAGTAGCTACGATATCAATTTCGTCTTTTGATTACATTGCGGCTTTGTTGTTCATCGTAAATTATTTTTCTGAAATATTTATTAAGATACATGAATAGAAATTCTCAAACGATACACTAAAAATGGTGTAAATTAAAAAAGTTCTATTATGGGAGTCTTTATGTTACACTATTAAGAAATATTGCTCAATATTTTATATATGTATCATTTAAGATACTTCTCTTTGATGTATGATAACTACCTCATTATACTTTATTATTTTCTCATAACTGTTAAATTTACCAAAGCAAGTAAGTGAATTAATTAAGAAAGTTATTTTAACATATTGATGCAGTTAGTCATAAAAGTTTGAGATTTTTTTAGCAAATATTTGCATAATTTGCTGCCGGTGTTTTTCGTTGGGCATTTTGGGTACATCCATAGTAACTCGTAAACATAACAGTTCTAAAAGTATTAAACCTCTTCTTAATTAAAAATCAAACTTGATGTAACAATGGTATGTATTAACCACTAAAATTTTTAAGCTTTGTACACCGCGGTTAAGTAGGTAATAAAATGTATTCTTTTATTGTTATTACACGTTTTTTCCCAATACTTGAATATGTGATATAGGGGTAAATAATACAGTAGCTTGTGCATGCATGATTACATCTATAGTTTATTGTAACGTGGTCTGTGCCCCAACCTCAATAACGTAAATTCCATCCCACTAATTAAATTGTTATCGTTGGGGCGAAGGTCGTTGGTTACGAGGTTACCGTTACTACATTTTTTTGTGTCTTTAGCTGAGTGCCCATTAAAAATATCTGGAGAACCGTGATAGCGAAAAAGTCAGAATTCGGTATGCAGCCATTTGTGACCAAGATATATTGTTTTAAAATATTTTCAAAATGGCGTCACTTTCGTAAGTACCGGAAGTTGATGACAACTTGTTTTTTTTTTTAATTTAATGACTATGATTTTATTTTCTTTTATGATTCCAAGTTGAATTTTAGGTCAACTTTATGTAAGGTACTTCTAACCGAAAACGTCAACTTTCGGTGATAAAGATTGTTTTATGTCAAAATTGGCAAAAAATACGAAAAAAATTGTTGCAGTGGAACTAACAAAGATGAAATAGCAAAATTCTGCCAGTGGAAAGGCAAAATATTGCACTTCATCCTTCTCGATCTCAATCTTGATGTAACTTTCAAATTTCAAATTCAAATAAATCAAAAAAATTCTATTGTAAGAATAGAAAAATGTTACATTATTCAATGTAGAAAAGAATGACCTTTCAACACATGTAATTAAATATAGAGTGTCCCATTTGAATAAAATAACTTTTTGGCATGTTTGTATTGACCTAATTCAATTCACTTTTTCCACACCACCTTGTAGATAATTATCAAGATTGAGAGCGAGAAGGATGAAGTGCATTACATTTAAAAAAACCAAGTTGTCATCAACTTCCGGAAGTGACGCCATTTTGAAAATATTTTAAAACGATAGATCTTGGTCACAAATGGCTGCATACCAAATTCTGATTTTCTCGCTATTACGGTTCTCCAGATATTTCTAATGGGCACTCAGCTAAAGACACCCTGTATATGTACTACTGAAGACTTGTTGCATTAGATTATGTTAATACACTCCCATCAGTAGAAGGGTATGGGTCATAATTTACGTATGGTCTTTAAACATCTTCGAACGTAATTTGCGTGTAATAAGTCCAAGATTTGGTGGCTGTCGAGCTTTCTGAGAACAACCTCCTAAAAATGTGAACAACAATTCCACTCAACTTTAAACAATTTAGTTTGGACTACAAAACACGAGGAAAAACTTACAATAAACACAACGGAAAGCAAGTGACTATATTTGCATATTAGCGTTTTTTCGGATTATGTGGAACAGATTTAAGTTTTCTGCGCATGGAGAATCATCTACCGCAAGGAGATTTCGAACCTCAGTACTTTATACTACAAATAAAAAAAATTAGAACCCTTAGAACCCAGAAAATATTAATGTACTAAATAATAATTGTCCAACGTATGTAACGTACTAGCTTAGTTGAGATACCCAAATTTTTGGGTAATTAATATTATGTGGTTTTCACATATAGACCGGCAGATAATGACTGATTTTGCAACATGACTTTATACCGTCTGCCTCTTTGCATATAAGTACAAACTATGGTTCCGAGTGTACTTGAAAAGCGTATTTGTTGGCAGCCCTACGTGATATAACGTTTGTAAATCGCTTTTTTAAAACTAAGATAAAAATTTCGTTGTAGTCTTAAACCGTCTGTCAATAAATTGTCGACAAGTTTTGGTTGCAAACAAAAAAAAACGTTATATAGGTAACGTAAGACCTCCTACAAATACGCTTTTCAAGTATAGTCTCAACCATACTTTGTGTATGCAAAGAAGCAGACGGTATAAAGTCATGTTGCAAAATGGGTCATTATCTGCCGGTCTAATATGATACTGTTACCGCGACAGAATTGTTAATGTGGAGACTAGAGTTCATTTTGATTTTCAACAACTTACAAAAAAGAGCGTATTTATTTATCCACTGAAGGTGTTTTAGCCAGTTTCCGACTTTATGTTCGCCATCTCGATGTTTATACATGATTATGGGATCAAATAAAAATTTTAATCAGTTTGCTATCGTGAGAGGCTCGATAATCAAGTTATCAATGAGTTCAACTCAGCCAGTAACCTGAAAGTCATGCTGAAAGAGAGTCACTTTAGATACATGAAACCGAAACATGTTCATTGGATGGAATGCATAAAATCTAGTTCAAACCAATGATTCAAGTACCTACCACCTTTTTGAAGCTTCTACTACTGTTACATAGAAGGCATATTAGCTTCTAGAAATACCTAGTAGTTTAGTAGTATTTACTGTAGTTTAAGTGAAGTTAAGTGTTTTTTTTCGGAAACATGGCAGCTTTCATAACGAGGAGATATAATGTTAATATATATGGTCCAATATTCAAGTAATTATCATTAATTGTGCAGTTCTATGATCTCTATATGTGCATTTATTTATAATCAAGTTACCTTTATAATTTGGCCGTTTTTGGTTCAGCAGAGAAGCTTTCAGATTATTTTCTTGAGAATTATGATGATTCCTTAAAACCAAGAGATTGAGTATTTTTATGCAGTCGGAAAGTGGAAGCTTAAATGATTCTAGTGAAGTAAACATCATTATTTGTTAGTCGGTCATTGGATTTTTTTCAACTTCCATAAAACCTAAAAACTTTCCTAGCATTAACTCAGTTTGATTTCATAACATTTTTTAATTTATTAATGATTTGATCTCGTTACAAAAGTTTCCGGTCTCGGCAATATTATTAAATGCATCAGTAATTTTGTGTACATAGCATTTTTAAGGGTAGGTTATGAACTCATTGGCATTATTCCAGCTTGCTCTTTTTCTCATTACATTGTCATTGATAATCCGGTGTTACGACGATCCAAGCATGGATCATATTGTCGTCCAGCAAACAATGAAGAAGCAATAGAAATTCAATTTTTAAAATTTGTTTCCTCAATTCAACGACGCCATCTATTTTACAAAATTGAATATTATAAACACTTGTTACATCAAACATCAAAAAGTGGAAATGCTGCCTTACTAAAATTCTTTAAGTCGCACATTTTAATAACTACATAATGAATATTGTGAATAAAGGAACCCAAGAATTTACCAACCTTATGCTTTATCCTATAGACTTTAAAACCTTTATGGGACAAAGTACCGAACGAATGAAACATAACATTTTCTTATTGCAACGAGAAATACACATCGGATGGAAGAAACAAAAACACGTGTTCATTATGGAAAAACTATTGATGATTCTAAATACTAACTGATATTCCTATTGGTGATGATGGGATAGAGAAAGTTGGAAAAATTAAAACAAAAAGTACTATATTTTTGATTGTAGATTGGCATAAAATGTTGAGTTTAGTATCAAACCTACATTTTGTAAAAATAGCTTGCCTTAAACTAAACTTCAAAAAGAAGAATAAATTGAACTGGTATGCAACTTGTTTAGGAACTTACACGAAACGCTACTTTCTAATGGAAAAGTTTTCAAAAAAGAATTAAAAATATCTTAGTTTGTTTCCTAATTATTTAAGACATGGAATCACTTATGTCATTTAATTTCATTTGTAACTTTGGCTGCATTGGTTCAGATATTTTTCTACGAACGATGTCTCGTCATCTTCATCATTGGCCAAGCTTTGACTTTACGAGCGTTACAATTATCTGCAAAAATATTTCTTCTTGGTGTTCATGGTGGACAACTGAGTTCATGCTATTACGAAAAGAATCAAATGAACATTTTCCATTAGTGGCATTCTGTTACTCCTCTTGTCATCCAAGTCCTTTCGCTGGTTATATCCTCCATAGGTTTAGATTTCGGATTTTTAAAAAGCATCGCGTATTAGTCGACTTACCTACAACCGCTGATTGGAAAATTTGAGGGGAAGATGTATGTACCAAAAAATTTTCCCGACATCTAGATGATCTATAGTAGATTTAACCCAAATTATTTGGTTGCTTTGTGACTGTTGTTGATATTGCGTGAATCGTAGTTTGTGTTTCGAAGTTACTGTGATTTCTGTTGCAATGACTAAATGTGTATACGTCAGTTGCACAAATAATAAAAAGAACAGGGTTCAGTCAACGGTAGAGCCATCTACATGTCGGGGCATTTTATTCATATGCGTTGCGTATCTTCCCAAATTTTTCAAACAAGCCACAACTATCAACAGAAGCAGGTTTTTCCATTCGCTAATACTTGCAACAACTGCAACGTGACTTTCTTTGCTTATAGAGCGCACTTATAAGAAAGACCTGCCTTATCATCATCAAATATATTCTTACTATATCGGTCCCGAAAAGCACCACCAAATACCTCTTCCATTTGATATCTTATTATGGTCACACTTTCACCATAAATGGGTTTTACCGATTCATCCAATCCTAGCCTAAATAGTTTTCTTTTTGTAATTCTGTATCGAATTTCTCAATATTACTCTTCAAAAGTGGGTTATTCATTGGAATTTTTGGGATTTTCTCTCCTTTCGTTGAATTTTTTTAAATAGATAGATTACCGGATTCGTCAAGTTTTTTTTGATCTTTAGATAAGATCACAGAGCATTATGACTAATTCTAAAGTTCATGGCATTGGCGATGGCATTTTTACATAAGTAAGCATCAGTTCGAATTATCCAAAATATAATATTAACCTTGTTTGTATAAACAATACAATTATAGAAGTTCAAATTAGATAGGTTCCGCTGTATTTATGTATTTGACTAATGGTGATATATTTTCTCCAAGATTAATAAATTGACGAAAGTGGAGACTGAACAATTTATTATCAATAATTCATATTTTTGAGTTTGGGTATACTGTATTAAAATAGTGTTTAATGATCTCTCTCTCTCTAGTCGTTAGCTTCATGTTTGAAGCGTCGTGATCTTAGTTTGTCTCATGTTGTGTTTTTAGCAGTTCCCTCCATTCCTCTCTATCTGCCGTACTTCTAATGTTGTCTTGGAAAGATTTTCCTGTAAACTGCTTCATCTGGTTCAGCCATCGTTTTGGAGAACGTCCGCTAGGCCGCGTTCCCTTTACTTTTCCTTGGACCATAAGTTTTTTGAGGTTATCATTTTTCCTCCTGCTGACATGTGCAAAATACTTTAGAATCAGTTGTTTGATTTTAGTTGACAATCTGGCTTGGATGTTAAGTTCTTCGAGTATGGATGCGTTGGTTCTGCGGGCTGTCCAGGGTATCCTCAGTAGTCTTCTCCAGACCCACATATGAAACGCATCCAACTTGGCGATGTCTGTGGCTTTTAAGGTCCAGGATTCTGCTGCATATAACGCAATTGGAAGAACGAGGGTGTTTACTAATTGGCATTTTGTTGTGGTTGTTATATGCCGATCTTTCCAAATTTTGTTAAGTTTGGTCATAGCCGTTTTGGCAAGAGCTATCCTTCTTCTGATTTCTCGACTTGATCCGCCATTTCTGCTGATGTGGGCATCTAGATAGGTTATTTCTTCTACGTTTTCCATGTCTTGAATACTAGGCATTTCTTCCATGCTTTGCGTGCGATCTATTAGCATAAGTTTCGTTTTCTGACGATTCAGTTGTAGACCAAACTCCAAACTCACTCTCTCTACTCGCTCAACAAGACTCGACATTTCCAAAAGTGAAGTCTCCGTGATTGATAATGGATGTGAGGAAATGTTCACGATGGTTCTCTTCGGTACTTTGCGAGTATTGGTTGGTTCTTGTTGGTTTCGAGTTAGATTTGACCTTTTTCTGTTGTGAGCTAGTTGTTGTGTTCCTCGAATCTTGTTAACTGCTGACAAAGGAAAAGCAACAGTAATCATAGATTCCCATACATACGACCAAAAAACAGACGAGATTCTACGACATGGGAACTACCGACGCTTGAAGAAAGATCCCACTTCCAACCTGGAGAGGAAGGTCTACGAGGTATTGAAGAAATACGAAGAATACCTTCCTTCGAGAACAAGGACAACTCTTACACCACACCACAGCAAACCACCGCATTTATATGGATTACCAAAGATACATAAAGACAACATGCCGCTTCGACCAATAACTAGCTCTCGTTATGGACCCACATACCAACTAGCCAGGTTCTTACTTCCAATTCTACGACCACTTTAAGATGGCAGCCCATCGTTTGTCAAGGATTCCACACATTTCGTAGACATTCTTGGGTCTATAGAACTACAAAAACGAGATCGTTTTGTCAGCTTCGATGTAGAAAGCCTCTACACTAATGTTCCGATTGAAGAATCTTTAGAAATTATTCAGAAGTTACTAGAGGACGAGGAATTACATAATAGAACTTTGCTACCGGTTGAGGGGATAATGAAACTTCTACAATGCTGCCTCAGAAACTCATATTTCCAATTAAAGGACGAATTCTTTGCACAAGACGACGGTCTTCCTATGGGTTCGTCTCTCTCACCGGTGATCGGCAACATCTACATGAAGTGGTTCGAGGTCCAAGCACTGGAAAAAGCGAGATTTAAACCAAAATTATGGCTCAGATATGTAGACGATACGTTCATAATTTGGAACCATAGCGACCGTCAGCTAGACCTTTTTCTACACCACCTGAACATTATCAAGTCATCCATCAAATTCACCATGGAGAAAGCAAGGGAATACTCGCTACCATTCTTGGACGTCCTCGCAAAAAGAAACAATGAGGATATTGTGACATCAGTTTACAGAAAACAAACTCATACTGGCCAATATCTTATATTTAGTCGATAGAGCTCACAGACTATGTAATACAGAGGTAGGACTACAAGACGAAATCAAGAACATCAGAAGAGACCTTAAACAAAATGGTTACCCGAAACGAGTAGTAGAAACTATTCTACAACTCTCTAAGAACCAACCAGCCATGACCAAAGAGAAAACCCAAAAAACTATTCAGCATTCCATATGTCAAAGGATTATCTGAGAAAATAAAACAGATAGGAAGAAATTATGACATTAACACGGTATTGAGATCATCAAGAACTATTGGTAGCATGATCTCCAAAACTAGACCAGAAAACAGTCGTGACTCCAAGAATTGCATCTACAAAGTCCCATGTGAATGCGGCCACGTAGGGGAAACTAAACAGAGAGGAGAGACTTTGAATTCCGGCATTGCCCAACACTCCTGCGAAAAACATCACAAAATGAAATGATCGGAAGCAAGAATTTATACATCGAGAAGAGCACTGATACAAGAAAAATTTGCATTTTTAATTCTACATATTACTAATCATGTATTTGGAGTTGATAGGTTCAATAATGGTTGTAATTAGACTTTGAATTTATTCACAATTATCAATGCTTATTTTCCACCTGATCTCTATTTTGATTTAGTACATTTATTACATAATTAGGAAATTTTCTATATTTTGTTAATTTTTTTTATCGTAAAATCAGTTGGAAATGCAGTTGTAACGAACTCTCGTTTTAATTTTAGTAGCCATGGTATCACGTCTAGTAATGATTTTTAGGCATAATGGGATTAATTATTATTATTCCGTGAACTTTTTACAGTGTGTCCCAAATTGAGTGTGATTGAGTAAAAATACAATTAAATGGACAATGATTACACTGATTCAGAAAACTCGAAAATTTGGAGCAGTTCCGAAGTTATTGGAAAAAATCCAGAAACTTTTATTTTCGAAAAAATCCAACATTTTACTTATAGTAAAAGATAAGAAAAAAAAATTTAAAACAAAAGTTGCTCAGCAGAATCTGAACCAGCATAATAAACTGTAGATCATTGCCGATTTAACCAAAACTGCATGTATCTTTATTAATATCAAAGACAGCCATTACTCATTTTGGGACACACTGTAGAGGGCACTGCTAAAATATTATTGAAATATTATTATACCATTCATTTAGAAAAAAAAACATTAATTTGATACATCATGTTAGATATATGAAGATACAGAAACGGAAATGAAACGTGGACGTGCTGTATATGTATGTAATTACAAATCTTGTCTTCCGAATTTGGTGTCCGTTCACATTGCAAAAAAGGTAAACATAATAATTTAGAACATCGTTTTGCCAAGGCAAAGGTACAATAGAGGCTCATAAAGTTGACGTTAATTGTTATCGTTTCACACGGAGCGGGTGGTCAGGATTTAGGATAAGGGCTGAACTAATATGCTTTGATTCTATTGTGAAATGATAGGAACTGGCCAGCAGAACCATTGTGTTCATTTTTGACATCCTGCACAGCTGACATAATTGTAAAGCAGCCGCTATAATCCAAAGTAAATGCGATTTAGTATAATCGTATTATGAAACCGATTGCCGAGTGTGTATCTAGATATTTTGTTCAAAAGGGCGAGAGAAATCCTATTTTACCTGTCACTTTAGGACAGATTTACTTTAATACTACTTAAGATGTTATATTTCCGTTGTTAATTAACACATAATTTGTCACTAAAAATAGACAGGTTGTTTTTTTGTTTTGAAGATACACTCAATTGAAACGATTCAGTTTAGAACCGAAAGTTGAACCAGACGCCTTTATCAACAATTTATTTGTCTGATGTTATGAGAAATAGTTGTATAAGTAATCAAATAACCGCAAAATTGTGTCTGGCGCCACGTCGAAGTTGTAGGTTTAACATATAATGTGTCAAATTACAAAAAAAAAAATTAAGATGCCACACTTTTGCGGTTATCCATATAAAGACTTTTAAATGATTCATTTCGATGTATCATAACAGATTTATCTGAATAATTAAGTAACTTATAAACCAAACACCGAAAGAAATTTTATCCATGTGGTAGAAATTTAAAAAAATGGTAAAGGCGACATCGTATATTTTTAATTTAATTAATGTAAAACTTTTAAACGACCATTAATAAGATTCATAGCGATAATAAAAAAATCCTGGTACACTAGATATGCGCGTGCGGAAAAATTTTCAAAGGGAAACGAAAGAACCGGAAATTGTTCGAGAATGTAATGTAATTAAATTGAAAATTTACTGTTATTTCAAACGCCTCAATTTATGCTTAGAAAATACTCGAAATTTGCATTTCGTATAAATTGCTCGTTAAAGAAATAGGGAATTATATTTTTCCGCTTCCAAATATTCACTCTAAATACATGTTAGGTTCGTATGTACATAGTCTTTATGTACGATTGATTGCTTTTTCATGGATAAACTAATTGATTTAAACATGTAACCGATTATGTAATGAAATGAAACCGCAACTGGAAGTATTTAGTAGAAAGCAATTACTAAATGTTTGTTCGTGAATAAAAGTGAATGCTGCTGACATGTACGGATAAGATATGAGGAAGGCATAGAGATCTGCCCGTCATTGCCTCAGGAGGTCGTACATGATTGATAATGTGAAGAAGCTATTAACCTAACTACAAACCTTTAAGTAGTTGTGCGGGCGTCGTATATCATGAATTTTCGTGATTGACAACCTGCCGATTTTTAAATATTTTCCTGATTACCATTTCAAAATCAATTCATATAATCGGTTTCCTATTAATTATAAATACGAGGCGTTTGTTTATAGCGTTAATTATAGATCCAACTTGACCCTTACATTTTTAGCATACGATATGTCCTTGAACTCGGGAGAATAATGAGATTGAAATTAATTATTGATACACAATAAGCGTTGAATCTACAATTTCCTAATGTATCAATACAAAAACTTTATGATCGAGAATTTTTTCAAAATCAATCTGCAACTACGGATGTAATTAAGGAAGCTATGCACGTGTATATCGGCAATTCGTAATTCGGTTCGTGCAAGAGGGATATTAATGCAAAATTGAGTATTTCTTCATTTCCTTAAAAATTTACTTCTCTACCCGATTTATGACAATTTTAAATTCAATCTTGAAGGAAAAATGGCAAATATTTATAACATCGGGGACACGAAGGTGACTTGAATATTTAATACGCTTTAGGAGCGATAAATAATTTAATAATTGGCACAAACATAAAATAAAATTTAAGTGCGGCGTTTAAATTAAATCTCGTTCTCTTTAAATGACACAGGTTGTAACTTTATACGCTGTTTAATTTAAAAAATGGACCATTTTATATAAAAAAAATTGTTACCGCTTTACTGTTGCGTTTTTTTTTTAAATAATCTTACGATTTAATTATAGTGTCGCTAGAGTTGTGAGTCATCAAAAACACACTTAAAAAGAATTCCTCTGAAATATTTATCAGTGGAGAGATGTGTATCAAAAGTATTTAAGGTAAATCCTATGATAAACATCTTTTTAGTAAAAAGTGTACGCGCTCGTCTAGTTCTACATTATCGCTTTAAACATTTTACATTAACTAATAAAATTCTTTAACTTAGTGGAATTCTAAGTGGCACTGTTTAAGCATAATGCTTAAGAAACTCGCACACGATAGGTTTGATCGTTTCTAGTGTTGACTGCGGCGTCATTGTAGGACCGTCGCCCCATTCAGCCACTTTTTATGAACTATTAAAACCTAACACGGCGTCTTTACACTTACATTAATAAAGTAAAAAATTGATACATGTTGTTGATACGGCGACAAAAATTTGCCATTCATAACTTTGTAAACAACGTCCGCCACAGTCTTTTAGTGATGCTGGCGCGTGCGGAAGTTATTTTGTGCCATCGTTTTTCTCATATGTTAGAAAAATCACATCAGCTGTTCGAAAAATATGGGAATAGAATTTGGGTAAGTTGTGAAACCACAAAAAAAAGTTTCGGTACATTAAATTTTATACGAGTTAACACTAAGTGAAATTCCACTTGCACCGCATAATGTTTTCTCTTTATTTAAAACAATTTAGAAATGCGCGTTTTGTTATTAATAATATTGGTTTTGAATACCTGACGATGGAAGAATTTACTGACGGTGTTGTTCATTGAACTCTACATTAGAAACTATGTCAACAACTTTTGTTCTACTGATAAGATATTTTAAACCCATTGTAAACTTAAGTCGTTATCGATTTTCCTTAAATTCTATGATATAATTTACAATTCGGCGCCGTTTATTTAGTCATTAATAAAGGGTAATAAAATCGACAAATTAAATTTTTTCTAACTGATGTACGTACAGCCTGCTAATGACATTTTCTTCATAATTCAATTGTTCTACATGCAATTTTATAGCATTGTTACAGGAAGCGTTATACAAAAATTCATAATTAATTGGCAAGGTCAATGAATATTATTTTCTATTATCACAGAAATTTATTGTTTCCTTATCTCGCGTCACATTCTTCAAATTCCTATTTATATAAATAATATAACAATAAAAATGTTATCATACACCTGTTTTAGGATATTTCGTCATAGTTATAAATTCCATAAATACCTAACTACATCCTTTTTTCTTATGAAAAGTTAAGTCATTGTTGGGGTAATAATAACTAACTAAAGTCAAATGTAATTAATAATTATAATCTTGTTTTAGTTGTAAAAACTTGCGGTATGCGGTTAGGTCACCTAAGTCACTTAATCTCCATGTAAATTGAGTCACATTAATTCGAAAGCTAATGATATAGCACGTATTCATTTCCACGATTATTTCCTGAAAACATCTCGCGATTTTAACTAACTTAGTCTTTTTTTGTTGTTGCAGGATATCACAGCTTCTGGTAGTATCAGCATTGAGGACACTAATTCTAATGGTGGTAAGTACTATTTACCTAATAATTTTTAAAATTCATAAAACGTAATAAACATGGGGTAATTTTTTATAAGACAAAAAATTAAGTAGAACTAAATGTCATACAATTTTTGTTTCTATAAACCCTATAATTTTAGATTTTCAGTGTAGCTTTATATTCAAAATCAATGACTCTGAAACGAATTATTAAAAATTGTACACTATTACGGTTAGAATTTAAAATGCAAAGAAAACTAATAAAATACAAAGTTTAATTATATGTCAATATGTTTTTATGGAAATGTTAGTTATTTCATTTATTTTATTAATAAAGACAATTTGTGTTTTCACTTAAGATTCATAGTTCCTTATTATCTGAACACGCTGAAAATTTTTAATATTGTAGTTGAAATGGTTAATAACTTCCTCATATACTGGTGCCCGGTTGCATAAACACTAGTCAAATCTGCTGTAACTGGTTCAATTTTAAATTTTAAGTCCACTGATTGGCTAATTTGATACAATCCATTGTTACAATTCGTATATTGCACTATCAGATCAGTCATTGTTGGTATTCACAGTTTCATTTATTTAGAATTATAGGGGAATTTATAGGGTTCCAAGTATCGAAGCTTTAACTTCATTCCTGAATCCTATCGGGATGTCTTTATCCCACTTTAGTATTTTGCTTTGTGCTCCACTTAATTTATTACTACTCAAAACTCGATAGGGATATTGCTTGTACAACAGTTTAACTTAAGGAAACATATTGTTTAACAATTTTTAATAACAAGAGTAGGCATTTTTTTAAGTTTTAAACTTCTAAACTGATTTAATAGCGAGTTGAATCTTAAGGCATACTCTCAATACAGTTATCAATATCTTTTTGTGGAATTTTCTGCCAAAGAATAGGAATAATAAGCCTTAATTTCCCACCAGTCGTAAGATTATCCAACCTCCTTTGTAACATATCCCAAACATCTTCTATTGGGTTGAGGTTTGGTGAAGGTTGAGCAAACGGTAAACGATTGAGTTCATTGTCATTAAGGGCCCTGACCACATTTTAAGCGCGTCGGGGTAATCCAAGAAAATTAAATTTTCACTTATAATTTGGCAGGATGGGACCCACGATAATCTCGTATTTGTATCGTCTTGCATTTACATGCCCATCAAGAATATGAAGGTTAGTGCCATATTCCAAGCTGATTCCTGCCCGCACTAATACACCACCTCCTCTAAAGGAGATGTCCGCGACTCATTAGTGAACAAAATGTCATTCCAAGAATTAGCTTCTTCAAGCCTTTGTTCTGCCCATATTGTTTGTTGGCGTTTTTGATCCCTCCTTAACGGAGGACGTCAATCCAACTTACTGTTTGGTCAGGCACTCTAGTGCCAGTCGAATTGATAATGGTCTGCATATGCTCAAAATGATCAAAAATCAATCTTCTCATGGAGTAATTACACATATTGAAACACTACCAGGTGTTATTGCAGTTGTTCCTTTTTTACTGAAGCGGGTAACTACTCTTGAGATCACAACATTCCGCGATTTCAACCTACCTTTGATGTATTCTTATCTCCAAATCAAATGAACTCCATGAATTTTTGTATTCTTCCCCCCTCCCCGGGCTAAATTGACTAAACTGACCGAAATCTTACGGGGAGTAACATACGCTGGGTCCCATCCCTCCCTGACATCTCGGAGTGGAACTACAAGCAAAAGTAGGCTTCCATGGGCCTGCGTAACCTGGCCAACGCCTGGTATTACCGCTAGTTGGCTATAAAATATTCATTTTCATAACTCTTCTGTCGCTTTAGCTCTACAATTACAATTGCAAACAAATACTGAGAATAATTAGACATCTGTTTGTCTTTTTTAAACCCTTCAGGAGTGAGTGTAAGTTCTCAATTGTACTAAATGCCCAAAGTGAGTGTTCACTATTGTAGCACTGGATGTTGCACCACTACATGATGTATACACTCAGTTTGCGTATTTAGTGGACGGTTGAATTGGTACAATTATTATTATCTTTACAGCAGGTGATTATAGATCGTTTTTTAAGCACACGCACAGTTGGCTGATTCTGTAATCGACCTTTTTGATATATTACTATTCGAACGTTAGTAGGAGGTTGTGACACTAGAGGTCGCACCACCTACTTGTCCTAATTTGTAACTTTCGAAAGTTTCATTCTCTGAATCTTAATATCCAAATTTTGTTCCCGAAAAGTCTTAGATGATTTTTTTCCTGTGTGACCAATGAGGCTTTATTATTTAGGCATCTACGTGTTTTTCTTATTCTAAGTCTGTGTTGGATCAAATTTGGTTAGGAACCCTTAGGATATACTATGATTTTTGGTTTTTTCACAACCGCGTTGAACCTTCTGTAGGAGTGCTTGTAAGGCATTTCAGGTAGGTAAATACCATAGTTGTTGTGAAGCCAACGTTTCGATTGGTAAAGAAAAAAAATAGAAAAAAATGTTCAAATAATTGTTAGACGCCTTGATAAGGACTGGGCTTTACCAGTCGAAACGTTAGCTTAACAATAACTATGCTGTTTGCTTAAAATCCCTTCCAAGAACTTGTATAGAAGGGTCAACACGCTGAGAAAAACTGAAAACAAATGTAATCAAACTCTTCCAATAATAAAGCTCTCACCACTCTTGTTGCTTAATTCTTGTTGTTATCCATTATTTTTTCGAATGCACATTTTTCTTTACACGCAACTGGTAGTTATCTGGGGATCTTTGCAAGAGCATCGCGCCATATTCGGCAGCGCTCGCGACGCATGAATTCTTCCTCGTGTTTTCTACGTATCTTCAAAACATGATTTTTAGGTAACAAATTCTTTTTAGTTTTCGAATATGGCGTAAACTTGAACTTTGCGCCTTTTCTTAGCAGATCGCCGAGTGGTTTTTGCTATTATCGAATATTGACCAACATATTATCTGAAGCGTCTGTTCTGTCAAAACGAAGAAATGTACCACTTATCGATCCTTGAATTTGGGAAAATGTGTAACAGCTTTAACCTTTCTTGGCGAGGATAGATCTATGATAAATCTAACATTTTTCAAAATACTATTGCAAAGTTAGCAAGGAACTGTCTTAAATTGGAATCGCCCGTTATCTACGGCAATGATCGTGTATTTGCGACTATGACTTTCTTAGGTCTAGCATATCAAATTCCTTAGTGTTTTCCAATTCATTTACCGCTAGGGGGTATTGATCTTTTATGATTAATTTGTTTATCCTCCAATAAACTATGTAAAACCTTGACGTACCAGCCTTTTTCTGTCACTTCGTGTATTGTAAATAATACGGTTCTACTAAAGAATAAAATGTTGCGACTCTAGTGCCGCTCATGTTAACGTAGCACGTCCGAAAAGTAATCTTAAAGCAACTTTGTTCACAGTTATGTAAGCAGTTACATACTCGTCCAATAGTGAACTTACACTCGAGTTCTCTAACTCCTGAGTACCACAAGGACGAAACAGCTGTCGAGCGATTCTCGGTGTTTGTTTGCCATTGTACAACCTCTTGTGAATTTACAGCAGGCGATTCGATATTGTGTTTATTCCAACGCTTAGTTGGCGATAAATAATTGAAGAATCGACTATTAACTGTTTAAATATTTAGGGACAAACTTACTTTACTACAAATGGTTCTATTACTTTATTTGAAACCAATCTCTAATCTACAAATATATCCTTGGTCCACATTAAAAATTTGATCTTGTTGGGTTCACATTTCTAGATTCATCAGGGTATGAAAACATGATTTTATTTCTATAAAAAACTTTCTTCAGCGTATCCTGGGTGTTCAAGTAAAAAACTGGGTTGAGTAGGTTTTCTTTGACATATAATTATTTTTTTAACAAAGTAGTTGGCTGGTACCAAATTTAGGTTAGGATTCAATTTTTCTAAGAAAACATTAATTTGTCAATTTTTAGGTTATATTTATCACGTTTCAATGCAAAGTTCCACGCCACCACGCGTTATTCTGCTGTACTTTTACTGTACACCGACAACACGATTCAATCAATTCAATTGCACGACCTGTCCAGCTCAATTATTTATTTAAAAACTCGTTTCAGAACGGATTTTAATCTTGAATTGTACGAGGTCGTTATTTCTATCGAGCTTCAGAGTCATTTACACGATGGTTTGATTACAACAAACTTTACATATCTTAAAAAAAAGTTGTAGATTCCACACTAAGAACATCATTACATAAAACATCCAAGTTCTAATGAGATATATGAATAATCTTTTTTAAAAACACCTTGCAACCCCTGTTGATGAGGCCCTTCAGGGTCATATCTTCTTACATAAAATTTGAATTGGGTATTGAAACCTTTGATACTTTTTCCAAAAATTTCAATTTTAGCTTATTTTTTATATTTATTGTTAATCGACATTAGTTTTTGGCTACGTGTTCATTTGACACAGTTAAATTTCTAAAGTACCGTATTAGCTTGATATCATTCTTAATTTTGAGGTTGTAGATATATAACTGATAAGTATTTTGTGGAGCATTGGATGTTTTGTCAGCCTCTACCACAGTCACGAGTGTCCCCTTTATAATATTTCTAAATCTTTTGATATGTGAAGTTGATAAAGGCGTCAAGTAAACATCAATTAAATTTATTTAAATTGACTCAAATAAAAAAAGTACCAAATTCCTATTAGTTCCATCAATACTTCGTTGTTGAATCCTTTTGTCGTAGAAAAATTAATTGAAATATCATTTTATTTTACCAAAAAATTTACTTTTGAAATGACAACGAACTATGTTATCTACCAACTATTTATAAATCTTACGACTTATAAACCTAGATTTCAGCTGAGAATAGTATAACGTGTCAACAAAATTAGTTTTTATACATTACTCATACTTTATCCTTTAACTTATTCTTCACAAAAGCAGGCATTGACGTGTAATTTTATATATGGTGCGTTGTAATTTATTCTTTTGATTTGTTTACAAAAAAATTGTTCATTCTCGAATGTAAAACTAACATTTCGCAATACAGAATCAAAAATAACTATTAATTTTACCGATTGTAGAAGACTTTCTTATGGATTATTTATTAATCTGTGAACGTTGCAAGCATTCGTAAGAATAACATAAAAAAACTCGATTAAATACTTAAATTTCATAATTTTTTTATTGTTGCATTTTATGCAACATGACCGTGAACTACTTTTTTATTCGAATGATTCATTGACTCGTCTAGGTCTCGCCAAATAATATTCATTCTCATCAAAAGTCATAGTTCACCGCCTTGTTACATAAATGACTAGGTAGTACTAAAACTGCGTCATTCCAAATTCTAAATTTCTACCGTGGATTAGTAGTCATACAGATCGACTTTAAAAGATGCTTGTCTTCAAACCCCTAAAACCCAAATTACTTTTTATTTAACTGGAACTGTTTTCGAGATAATATCATTTTTTTGCTAAAAAAATATTCAAATTGGTCTCAAGTTTTATTTAATAAATTTAATAAAAATAATGGCAAAATGAAATAAAATTCTCAAAAATCAAGAGTGAAATTTTCCGAGAAAACAAACATAAATAATTTTTTTTGTTGTAATTCTTTAGTTTAAATAAATAAAATTAAAAAAAAGTTTTTTCGTTTTTTAAAGTCGATTCGGGGACATACTGTATAACAAATTTAAAAAAAAAATGCTCAGGATTAAGTGTAATTCCTTAGTGTCCCAAACAAATGATCAAAATAAATATGTTCATCATCATCAGGAAATTGTTTCCATTAATAAAGTCACAAAAATGATAAGTTTTGTAGCTGTTGCAGGTAAAGGTTTGACTTTTCAGCCATGGTGTGAAAATTTAATTTTTATTTTTATCAATTTTTTGTTTTGTTTGTGGGTTTACGTCCTTCAGAGAAAATATTTGTTCAGGTTTTCCACATTTTTACTCCGTAACAATATAATCTTTGGAGAGTAGGGTGTAAATGAAAATAGGTAACATCACGCACTCAGATGTGCTGTTATTCCAAGTTATTTTTTTGCTAATGTAATAGAAATCAGTATTCACTAAATTCCTTTAATTTTCTAGATTGATTGATTCTGTAACGTAAATGAAAAGTATTCCTATTTTTCTAATCATATTTTCCACTATAAAATAGGTTTTTTTTTAAATTGAATTCTATACAAACATTTTGGTTTCAATTATTTTTAAAAAACGTTGATTAATAATAATCAGGAAATATTTCTGAGACATTAATTTCTTATATGTTTAATGGAAAATATGCGTAAATTCCTGAAACATAATGCTCACTAATTTATATCCTCTTTTACTTTGTTTATCGAATATTGATTTATATGTATATAGAATTATGCGATTGATGTGGGTGTTTACGCTGATGTAAGAGGTATTTTCATAAATGACAAAAGAAAAATTGTGTACCAATAGTATAAATATTCATAAATGTAATATACGTCACAATATATCTATCATTTCAATCCATCGTAATTGATATTTATGTAAGTATACGTGACTAACTTTTCAAAATAAAGGAATAAACTAGTTAGGCACATGAAGACAACCACATATTACAATGTATTTATACGTTTTATCGTCCTTCTATAACATATCTTACAATTGTTTTAGATTATTGAATATTTACTGAGAATATGGTTACGCTGAATATAGTTCACTCGCACATTATTATAAAATATTACACATTTTAAAGCCTTCCTCTTCTCGTAACAGCGTTAAAAAAATGCGACAACGTTATTCGGTTAATTATCTTATCATCTTTAAAAATAGATTAAAATGTTTAGCGAAGTAATAATAAATACTTGAAAAGACAGGCGCCTTTTATATTTATCTATTTGAAGAAATATAGGAAAAAGGCATCAATTATTAGGAAATCATACGTCAGGCTTTCAATAAAGTTTGCTATGCACTCAATTTTTTATAAAAAGCAGACATTGTTTATTTTCATTGATGTAATTGTTCTTATTCTGTTTTTTTGTCGGCTTCAATTAAGTAAATTTTGGACGGTTATATCAAAAAAAAAAAAAAAAACACGAAATTACCCCATGTAATAATTCTAATTAAAAAAATTAATTCGCCTCATTTATTGCAGCTGATTTCTGGTGTTGTGCACTCCGGACCTGTGCATCATCAAAAAACTTGTGGAAATTTACAAACTATCAAACCTGCAGCTTTTTACAATTCCTGTTCTATGAAATATCTAAGAGTAAATCAAAACAGAGAAGTCGTAGCTGATTTAGATAGTAACAGTAAGTTGTTTTTCTGGAATAAATATAAGCTTATATTTAGTAAAGGGGTTTAACTTTTAGATACGCTTTTTACAATAACGGTAAATAATTCACATGGATTTCTGTTATTTGATCCAGTACCAAATATGTTCTTATGTTGGAAGCATAATAAGAAAACTTCTACATCTAGATTAGTGCCTAAGGTAAAATTAAGAAAAATGTTTTTATATCCCGATTAATAATAATAATAATTGTAGAGGAACCCCAAAGATATTAGTTTATGTATATTCGAAGAATTGCCAGCCGACGGCGCATACACAAAATACGTATCTACAAAGAACAAACATTTTATAATGAGCTTTAAAAGTAACGGTCATCAAAGGATAGGAAAGAAATCAAATGTAAAGAAAAGATCTAGATGTCAACCTGAAGCTTTTTTGAGGGTGTCGAAACAGAACGATTCAAATTGCTCGTCCAGTTACAACGATTTCTGCGACAGAATGAAACGAATAAAACGACATAAGATCAAAGAAGAGATAAGGCAGCTTTGTTTCATCGAGAATTCGAATCATCATAGGAAAAATTAAATGTAGATCAATGCGAGCGTACAAACAAGGACGTTGTATGTAACGCGATATTACAAGCTTGTGCATATGGAAATTATAAAACCAGTGCATTTATGTGTCAGTATTTTGCAGTAATAAGTATATTTCGCTTGAAAGAACACTAATGTGAGACTATTTATAATGCGTTAGTTTAGTTAATGTATTATTAGCCATGTACAAAATTATTGTATTAGTTTTATGTTTAACCCCTATGGGGTTTTTAATTTAACACACTTAATGTATTAACTCTTTTGTATATCAGTTATTTATTTCTATAAATGTCGAGGCACCATATTATGCTATGTTAGTATATAATAATTGTTACGCTTTTATATTTTTGAACTTGCCATTTTACATGAAAACAGGTTTCAACGTAATTTGGTGCCTCATTATTATAATCATGTTTTAATGGTTAGCAATTAAATTGCAGGATTATCTACCAAATAACTGAGGCTTGTATATTAAATGATCAATACGTTTTTGTATACTTTGTAAATATTTAACCCAACATTATTTATCTATTGTGTAATTTTATAATTACAACAGCCTCATTTTGTTGTAAGATCTGTGCCCATAGAGGCAATGTCCTCATCTAAACATTCCAAATCAAATTGTGCATATAAAAAATAAAACATCACATAATAATCTTTTGTTCTTTTATTACGTTTAATTTTTACGGTTATCGAAAAACCATAAATAGTTCCTAGGTGAGTCAACCGACGACGGCGCTATTATGAATTGCAGGTAAGTCAAATATACGTTTATATTGCACTCAATAATTTTACAAACAAAATAGGATAAAGCATTTTTTTAAAAATTAATATTCTCAAAAATCACTCTCTCGCACCAGATATGACAACATGTGAAATTCGATTCTGATAGAATGACAACAACATAATAATGAATTAAGTGGACATTAATACCCCAGTCAATAGAGCAAATAATAAGTAAATTTTTGACAAAAGTAATAGTAGGACACCGCATGTGCCATGTAATTGTAAATAGTATAAAGTACCTTATATTCATGTTTTGTACCGAAAATGATTTGTCATTATATTCTTAATTAACATTTCAATGCAAAAAAAGTGTTTTTTCTCAACTTTTTTTTTCCTGAGTGAAAAGTAATGATCCAACACTAATGGTGTCAAAAGAAAAATTGTAGAGAATAAAAATACGAATAAAATGAGCACCAATTGGAGTCGATCAGGTAATAAATTTCCAAGCAAAATTTGAAAAAGTGAAATATTTGTGTTTTTTTTTTAAATTCGTAGATCCGTGTAAAACCCTGCAATTGTCGCGCAATTAGTTCATGCAAAATTGCGATTTAAAATTTTTAAAGCAATATATTCACTCGAGGCGGAATGCTCGTGTGGTCGGCCGATTGTCAGAAATAAAAAAAAAATGTGAAGTTGAAATAGAAAGGAACAAAACGTATATTCTCATTTTCGATAAAATGATATTTAACACGCAAAACATGCATGCAAAGATGACTGAAAATCATCGAGTGTGAGAAAACGGTCCCGTTTGAGGGGACTTCGATTTATATAAGCGCGCCGAGGACGGGTACTCCCACTACTCCTCCGTTTTCTCGCACTTGGTCATTTTAAGTCATCTTTGCATGCATTTTTTGCGTGTTAAATATCATTTATTGAAAAACTGAGAATATACATTTTGTTCCTTTCTATTTCAACTTCAGATTTTTTTTAATTTCTGACAATTGGACGACCACACGAGCATTCAGCCTCGATTGAATATATTGCTTTAAAAAATTAAATCGCAATTTTGCATAAACTAATTGCCCGACAATTGCGGGGTTTTGCACACACTATGTACGTATCATTACCTCCTATTTCTTGAAAGATTTATGCTACATCTCAAAAACTGACGGATCTACGAATTTAAAAAGAAAAACACCAAATATTTCACTTTTTCCGATTTTTCTCGGAAATTTATTACCTGATCTAGTCGAATTGGTGCTCATTTTAATCGTATTTTTATTCTCTACAACTTTTCTTTTTATACCATTAATGTTGGTTCATTACTTTTCACTCAGGAAAAAAAAGTTGAGAAAAAACACTTTTTTGCATTTAAATGTTAATTATCAATATAATGACAATTCATTTTTGGTATAAAACATGAATATAAGATACTTTATACAGTTTACAATTACATAACACATGCGGTATCCTACTATTATTTTTGTCAAAAAATATCTCTATTTACTGTACTATAAAGTAAAATTATTAAATTAGAATTCATTCTGAATTTTGACATTTGTCATTTATATTCACATGTTGCTAAATCAACGTAAATAAATATTTTGCCTTACATATTAATTTGTCTTAAAATTATCATTGAGATTTTAACTGAAGTAAATTTAAATAGTACGATAATATATTAATCAAAAGAATGGAAATGTAAACTCCATCGTCTATCTGTAACAGAAAATGAAAACACCTGCACAAAAAACTACATTCGTACACGTGTTTGGATAGCTAAGTTATCATCATTGTCAGTTCGCTGATGATGATAGCTTAGCTATCGAAACACGTGTACAAATATATTTTTTATACCGTTTTCGGTGTTTCCTTTTTCTGTTACTAAATTATGGTAAAATACGTTTTTCTTAATGTTAAAAAAACAATTAAACACATACCTTTTACTATTTATTAACTTTTATAAACCACTTGCTACGCAAAAATTCTGTAAAACCCATTCAAACATTAAATAATTATACTAAAGCAACTTTACCGACAGACGCGCGTATTGTACAATAGTGAACTTACACTCGAGTTCTGTCACTCCTGAAGGGCCCCAAAAGGGCGAAACAGCTGTCCATTGATTCTCGGTGTTTGTTTCCTATTGTACAATTTCTTGCAAATTTACAACAGGCGATTCGAGATTGTTTTATACTAACGCTTAGTTGGCGATAAATAATTGAGGAATCGATTATGTAACTGTTTTCATATGTGTTGGCAAAGTTGCTTTAGTAAAATTACTTTTGGATGGGCTACGTTAGCACGAGCGGCAGTAGATTTAGCAACTTCCTACTAAATAATTATTACCGATAGGTGTTGTAACATCTATAATTTTTTAAGTTCAATTTGAGATGAATCAATTTCAATTTAGATTAAACAAAGTCAATTTGATAAATTGGGATTTCATTTGGAATTTATCAACTTCATTTAGGTACAAAACAAAAATTAAATTGAGACTAAACAAATTCAATTTGAGATATGTGGTTTCAAATTAGGAATTAACGATTTCAATTTATAATTAAAGAAAATCCATTTGGGATTTAACAAATTCAATTTAGCCGAAGGCAAAATCAATTTGAAAATTTAACAAATTTTTAAAATGTAAAGTGATAATAATTGCCAAAATAACCTGGATTTATTGTCAGTATCCAACATGTATGAAAAGACATGGAGTTTTAATTAACTTTGGTCCCAATTTTGTAATTTTGAATTTGAACTTTATAACTTTAACACGTCATATAATATTTGTTTTGTAAATTACATATAAGAAATACTTGGAAATGTTAAAGATAGTCAAAAAAATTTAATGACAAGATTATAAACAAAATTACAAAATTTGAAAAATAGTTAATAAAACTCCATGTCTTCTTCATATATTTTGACACTGCCAATAAAGGGCTACCTGTATTTTATTGGCCAAGCTATTTTGGCAATAACTATCATTTTATATACATGAAATTTGTTAAATTTTCAAACTTTTGCTTTCAACCAAATTTGTTTAGTACCAAAATAAAATTGACAGATCCCAATTGAAATCTCAATGTTTTAAATTGAATTTGTTAAATCTAAAATTCAAGTTGATTTGTCTCAAATTTAGCTTGAAAAGGTATAGTGTCGCCACGTACTATCTTAACACGCCCAAAAAGTGATCTGCCAATGTCTTTACAGCGATTTGAGATTATTGGCAATAATGATCAACTTATTTAACTGCTAACACATCTGTTGACACAGTTGATGTAGTGCAGATCACTTTTCGGACGTACTAGATACTACGATAGCACGAGGCAAAACTAGATGTCACAATACAGTCGCGCATGTTATACAATAGTGAACTTACACCCGAGTTCTCGAACCTCTGAAAAGTCCCAAAAGGACCAAACAGCTGTCGAGTAATTCTCAGTGTTTGTTAGCTATTGTACGAACTTACAGCAGGCGATTCGAGATTGCTTATTTAACTGCTTACAAATGTATCATTAATTGTATAATTAGGAAATATTAAATCTACAGATCATTTAAAAACATTTTGCTTTATTTTGTTTTTAAGGTTTACAGTTTAATTTTGGACATTACGTAATCATGTAGTTTGTATATCATTTTTACTTTTAACTTGTATCCATCTGCGCTCCATTCTTGCCGTCATTTCTTGTAATTTCTGAAACAAAAGAAAAAATTTAATTATTCTTAATTTATTTGAAGTATCTGTTGAGCAGTACCAAGAGTGATCCTAGATTTTTGACAATAATTTTATGTTTTGTTACTGCAAACATGAACAAAATTTTAGGTCCGAGGACAATTCTACTAATCTGTGTGGATTACTGAATTATCAGTTATAATATCACACAGCATCGAAAATAATTGATTATACTTGCCGAGTCACGAGACGTATTTTGTGAAACACCACGAGAGCGAAGCTCGAGTTGTGTTTTTAGGAATACGTCGAGTAGTTAAGTAGTTTGTATGACAATGACCATTCGGCGCTCCATTATTGCCTTCATCTAGTGGAATTGCTAAAACAGAAGAAAAAAGTTAAATAATTTTCAATTTATTTTAAGAATATGTTAAGTAGTAACAGGAGTGATCCTAGATTTTCGATAATCATTTTTGTTACTGTAAACATTATAGAAAATCTCAGGACCGAGGGTGGTATTTGCCATGACAATTCCACTCAAATTCGTGGATTACAGTGAAAATTGTTTTCATCTGTCAAATTAAGCGATAATTTTTACACAAATGCAATTATCGATAATTGCACCAGAGCAATTATCGCGTTTAAAATAAAATGCAAACTGTAAATTTTAAACGTAAGTATGTACATTAAATTTCCAAATTAACCATATGTAACTAAATAAATATGTAGGAAACATAATTTAATTGTTAAAGTTTTTACAATTAAACACACAATTATTGAAATTTATATAACCGTTTCAATTCACTTTATTTGAAGAAGATGAAGTCAAAATCTTGGAAACATCAATTTCCTTGTTGTTAGTGCCTACATCTCATTTTGTCGACTATTTCCTCGTGAAGCTATTTACCTAATTGCAAATAAGGTTTTGTTGAACTTGTTTTCACTTTCCTGTTAATCTTTTTCGCTGGTTTTCGTTCACTCCAACCTTCGCTAATTGGAACACAGTAGTCCCTCCATGCGAATGGCTTGTAAATATAATTTATTTATTCAGTCCAGCTTTTTGTGCAAATTCCGTGGTCCACTTTGTCATTTAGTTCTTCCCGACAGGGGTGTTTTTATTCCATATGCCACTCCTGCGCCAATCTGGATTGGGTCTAAGAAACAAATGGTTGGGCTTGATGCTTGCTCTTCTCTTGCCCAAAAGTTATCTGTATGACCTTAAGAAAAACAACAATTAGGCTAAGGCCTGATTTTTTCATCTCCAGTTAATTTTATCTGTCGGTTAATCATCTTAGAAACGCGACTTTCTAAAAATTTGATTGGGTCGATGCTGCGTTTCTATGGAAGTTAACCAACTGATAAAGTAACTGGATATGAAAATATCAGGCCATAATACAAAAAAAGTATATTTTAACTTACCTTATGGGACAGATCTAGATGTCATCGTTGTTGATATTTCTGACTAACCATTTGCTATCAGCTAATTTGTGTCTTTCTCCTTGGCAAGTTTTCGAAAACCGTGTAATGTATTCTAATCTATTTGTAAGTGTGCCAACATGGAATTTTTCTTCTTGAAAATAATCAGTCAGGTAATTAACCGCTTCACCCCCTGAAATGCCAGTTCATAAGATATGAGATGAAAAATTTTCTTCTGTAAACCATCTGGTGTGTTTTCATCATAAAGCTGCAAGATTTGAAGGAATTCTTTATAAGTAAAAGCCGATGAACTTTCTTTTGGCTTCTCCGGCATCACTTGTAACATTGTCTTCACGACAATAATATTAGTTATCCTTTTTTTTTTGCATGAAGTTCTGTGGCAGCGATTGATTTTATTCTTGACCAATCCTTAAGAATGAAACCAATCGCTTCAACAGAACTTCCTTGTTCCAGCACATGATTTTTGGCGGCACAAAAGTACTGAAATTGTCTTCATACAGATGTTTTTGGATTCTTTGTGTTCGCTGATGTCAACATTCTACCAACCTTTGAAACGATTTTACACAAATTCGTTGTTGAATGGCAAACTGTCGATTTTCCATAGCAACTTAAAGAATTGTTTCGGAAGTATCTGCAATGAGAAGGCAGAAAGGGCGCAAGTCACAGTACAGTGACAGTAGGTATACGATTTGTCTGATTCAAAAAATTTTCTTATCAAACTCGTATAACTGCAATAAAAATGTATCGATAATTGTCATTGCACATGTTATATTATAATCCATAATTTAAGGAGATAATGAATTATCACTGTAATTCATTCCTGATTGGTCTGGATATTTTTAGAGTGAAATTGTCTAATAAATACAGGAACATAAAATTTGTTGAAACAATAATTATTAACTTACGGCCAAACGGAATTTTCTATTTACTTTGTTGTGTACTATTTGTGAAGGCCACTTCAAAGAAAATTCTCTACCGGATCGCTATTCTCTATTGTATCTTCTCTTGCATTAACTTTGCTTTCAAAGTAGTTGTCTTGCCCTGCAACGCAATTTTTGTTCTACCTAAAATATTTTCAGACCTTCAGTTATACAGGGTGTGCCAAAAGTTGCTATCCACTTTCTTATTAGTAGTACAATCCTATTATTCCTTTTACATAGGTTGATTGACCATACAATTCTGAATCTACATAACCTAAATTATGTTATCTTATCCTTGAACGTTTTTGACATGTCTTTTTCATAAAAAAAATGTTCTTTGTAATAGTTTACGAAAAAATTTGTACCTCGCAAATCAGTTGAAATTATACAATTAATTATGAATGCCGCATTTCGGCACAGGTAATTTTCAAATATCACAATCAAAAATGATCAAAAAGTCAATTTGTTCAAATGGCACCTTCTGCTTTTTTTTACGTTATTCGAGAGGAATTGGGTATAAGAAATTTTCAGTTTTCTCTAGAATAATGTAAAAGAAGCAGAAAGTGCCACTTGAAAAAATTGACTTTATGAACATTTTTGATTGTGATATTTGAAAATTGCTTATGCCCAAATGGTAAGCCTGCATTTCCACTGCTCCATAAATTTAATTTTACAATCTTAACTGGTTTGCGAGATAAATTTTTTTTGTTAACTACTATAAAGACCATGTTATTGAAAAAATTGACATGTCAAAAACGGTCAAGAATAATATAACATAATGTAAGTTATATAAACTCAGAATTATATAGACAATTGACATATGTAAAAGCAATTATAGGTTTGTATTTAAAAAAATTAAGTTGATAGCAACTTTTGGCACACCATGTATAGCTGAAGATTTGAAAATATTTTAGGTAAAACGAAAATTATCAATAATTAATACCGCGTACCGAATTTCAAGTTTTTGATTTGCCTGTAAGTTAATGTACACTCTACGCAGATGTATAGTTCCGGGTTCGGCAACAAACATATTTTTGCCGACCACTTATCTGGTACATTTCCCATTTCTGTAAGACAAGAAGAAACGGTCAATATTCATCGGACTTAATACAGCATACTTTTCATAAATCTTGGCGATCTAAGGTTGTCTACCACACTGAACATTATATTCTTTTTGGTTTTAGTATCTCGTAAAGTTATCAGTAATGAAGATTGCATGTCCTGGATATCATCAACTAGCTGAGCAAACTCTTGTTTCCGGCATGTTCCAGCTATCCCAAATATTAAAGCTGCGTGTTTCAAGAAATCTTGGTTAAAACTTGTATATTAAAATAAATGCATTTACCGTATTCATTAAATATATTTGATTTGGAGTTTGGTATACAAAGGCTTCTATCTCTTCTTTGGTCAAAACTTTAGACTTTTTGTGCTTGAATCCATCGGATTTTCTCTTTAAAAATCCAAATAAGTGTGAGTAACTGCTTATACCGGTGTTGTAGTTGGCTTTGATAGTGGCCTTAAGCATGGAATAGTAAGACCACAGCGAAGAAGGTTTTCTTTCTTTCTATTGATACCATAAATAAGCCAGAAGACTCTTTTCACAGTAGCAGTTTGCGATAGAATCCTTCCTTATATCGCACCATTTAAGGTATTCATTATATATTTTTTCATACATCCCTTTAGATTTTTTCGGAAACTAAACTACTGTTTCTTCATTTGCCGCAACCTCATCGACTTCCTTCATTTATTTTTATTCAAAAGACCGCACAATTAGCGCATACACGGCAAACACAAAATGAAATTGCAATTTTTGCCATATGGTTACCGTTGTTTACTCGCTGTCATAGTTACGTTTCAAATCTCAAAGCAGTACTAGATATGGGGGTAAAATTTAATTTATTTTTAAAATAGATTGTTTCATTTAGAAAATCTTCATCCGTGCATAAAGTTATGTATTATAATACCTAAATAACTGTTATGGTCAATCGGCCAACTTCGTGCTGTCTATGGTACAGTTTTTTTGCCATAATGTGCCTATTTATAGACTAGTATTTTTTTGTTACTTTATGGATGGCTGTCAATGCCAAATGTGAATGTTAGAATAAATGTGTGGATTTTAAGAGTAAAAACTGTCAATTTATAAACACAAGCAAAAATGACTAGATTTACGTCGGTATGACAAATCTTTTCTGCAGTTCATATTTGTTTGAGTAAAATGAAACAGTTGACCATAAAATCATGTACGCAACTCGTCTATAATTTTGTTTTATGGTCTCGTCACAATTATGTGATTCGTTCATAAAAACATAGATTAAGGACTTGTTATATAAATAGCTATTAAAATTCAGGCAGCTTTTTTTGGCACATACGCTCGGACAGGTCGATTTCTGATTTTAATTGTGTGTTTTTAAGCTAAATTTCATACGTACAGTGTGATCCAAAAAAAGACATCATGTCAAACTTAATTTTTTTAAATCAATACCCCTATTTTTTATCACATTTTTGAATTCAACACTGGCAGAATTGAACAAATTATATTAGTGTAACTATATTGGAAAGCAAAGGTGACATTACTTACATAAAATCAATTCAAGACTAATGGAAATTGGGATTAATGGACAACTAAAATTAATACTTCATATAAGTTTTGTAATACATGTTACTCACTTCTGAGTTTCTAAATATTGAATTTTAAAATTGCTTTTTTTTATATTTATACACCATCCAATTCTTTCAGTAAAAATATTTAGCATGAAGTTGAAACAGCTGATACAATTATGTACATTTTTAAAACTTACAAGATTACGGGTAAATGTTGCGTCATCTACGCCGCTCGTGCTAACGTTCTTTTTGGACGCGTTACATTAGCACGAGCGGCATGTTATTGTTCAATATTATGTACCTACGGCTGGGTTAGTTATAAATCGCATATCGTACCATACAGAATATACAGTCGAGTTTTGTCACTCCTGAAGAGTCCCAAAAGGATGAAACAGCTGTCAAGTGATTCTCGTTGTTTGTACAACATTTTGCCAATTTACAGCAGGCGATTGGAGATTAGCTTTATGCCAAGGCTTAGTTGGCGATAAATAATTGAAGAATCGACCATGTAACTGCTTACATATTGTCGGCCAAGTTGCTTTAGTGCAGATTACTTTTTGAATGTGCTACTATAGCACGAGGGGCACTGGATGTCCCAATTTTTTATTAAATTATTCTTATTGACAAGGTGTTGCAACGTCTAGTGTTGCCTCGTTGTATTGTAACACGCCCGAAAAATAATCTGTGAATCTACAGCAGGTGATTCGAGATTGTTACTTTTGCCGACGCTTAGTTGGCAATAACAATCGAAGAGTTGACTTATGTAACTGCTTACACATCTGTCGACAAAGTAGCAACACCTTATAAGTCGTATCTGATATGCCCTCATTCGTGTAAGTCGACAGTTCCGAATATAGTACAATGGTGAACTTACACTCCAGTTCTCTATTTTCTGAAAAGTCCCAAAAGGACAAAACACTGTCTTGTGATTCTCGGTGTTTGTTAGCTATTATACAATCTCTTGCGAATTAGAGCAGGCAATTCCAGATTGCTATTTTTACCAACGCTTAGTTGGCAATAATAATCGAAGAATCAACTAATGTAACTTCCTTACACATCAGTCGAGAAAGTTACTTAAATAATTACTGTCCTCGTTTAGAATTAGTTATTTTTTCCCATTTTATTTTTGGTTTACTTGTATAATTAGGAAATATTAAATCTACAATTCACTTAAAAACATTTTGGTTTGTTTCATTTTTTTAAGGTTTACAGTTAAATTTTATGATATAACGTAATTATGTAGTTTGTATAAAATTTTTTTTTACTTTGGACTTGTATCCATCATTCTTGCGTCATCACGGATAATATCTGAAACAAAAAAAAATTTAATATTTTTAATTTATTTTAAAGAAGCAGTACCAGGAGTGATCCTAAATTTTCGACAATAATTTTTCTCTTCCAAATATTAACGAAAATTTTATGCCCGAGGATGGTATTTACTATGAATGACAATTCCACTAGAGTGTGTGGATTACAGCGATAATTCAAGGACCACACTGATAAGCGATAAACCACCACCTTCAATAAATGCATCTACCTAAAAGATTTTCAGATAACAATAAAAAAAAACAATTCACTATCTGGTTGCACAGACGTTAATTGCTTGTTAAAAATTGAAAACAATTGCCAAAAAAATAGTTAAATTAATTTAATTAATTAAATCTCAGTATTTATTTTATGCTTCTATAGTCAATGTTTTAAGTTAATTTTAATTTTCACAAAACTACTTGAAAAGTGTAGATTATCACCGCCGGTGTCCATATTTATATTTATACTATGATTTTCCATGCTGTTGGAACAGAGGAAGAAGTTCTAGCAGATCACGGCTTAATAGCCCGAACAATCATAGTTTAACTTCCCAAAACTACGTCAGGGGCGTTCTTATCGGAGAGAGCGATGGATTGATCAAAACATAAAGTACATGAAGTTTTAATCGATCCATCCACCACTTCTCTCTGATAAGAAAGCGCACTTTGAAAATAAAATTAAATTTTTGTTAACGTTCATGCAAGCAAGCTTAAATATGTGCTGTAATAATATAATAACTATATTAAAATACATGAATTAATGAGTGAAGAAACTAAGGGTGCTCACGCATGTGCTAGTGCAGTATACGACCGTTGATTGAAATATTGGTAAAGATAGTCAACCGCTTGTATTTGCTTGTATCACGGATGCAATTCACATATGCATGTTGGGTTGCGTTTTTGTTTACTTTTTTCACCTGTACTGAAGCGCTAAGTTATAATGTGTACGATTCTTGAAATAGAATAGTTCAATTTATTCCACCGTTGTAAAAATGGCGCAACATACAATCCGTAAAATTTACTTTTGTCAATACAATGTTGCAACGTTTTCAAATATTTAGTAAACGTATTAACTAGTAATTAAAAGTGACGAATTTTTCATTTATGAATAATACCATTGATGATACATATCTTGGATTTTAATGACAATGTTTTTTTTAATAATTTACTAAAATACATGCGAAGCGTTATTTGTTAAAACAGTTTGGTTTGGTCGGTGTTAGATAAATAAGAAACAATTATTTTACAAATTATGCTTGCACTTTATTTTTAACTTGCAAATAATAATGTTGACATTTGTTTGTCATTTAATAACTTCGTTAGGAATAAAGTAGAACATACTGGGAGAAATACCACTAGAGTTCAGAAACGCAAAATTATTGGTTTTTGTATCTACTTGTTTTACGTGTTCAGTTGAAAAGGATTTTAAATAAAAATTGGTTTTCAAATTTTTCAATTCAAAAGGCAACAAGTTACCGTGTTTTTAGGGAAAGTGGGTTCCACTAGACCTTCAAATTTAAATTCACTTGGTAATAAAACCTATTCCTATTACTTCTAAAAATAAAAGTACTAGATTTTAGCTTGAGGTGTGTTGTCTCCCGACGCGGTGCGGATAATACGTGTATAATACACTATTCTTTTCTGTGACGAAATAAATGACGATTTAATATTGAAAAATCATATTACAATAGAATTAGAAAATTATTGAGGGAAATTTGGTGTTAAAAATAGTACTCACTTTTTTCCCGAGGGAAAAAATAATTTACGAAAAGTGACACTTTGTTATCTGTTAGTAGAGATAAAAGTTAGGATTTTACTCTTTGAAACTGTATCAAAATATCATGGTTTCGAATTAAAATAGTTTAATTAAAGTAAAATAGCTCATTAATTATAAACATTGTTTCAAAAATTACAATTCCAACTGATCTAAAATAATAGTAATAATTTACAAACAATTTACACATAAATAATAACGTACCTAATACAATGCTATACATAAAACATATCCAAACATTTACACTTATTTATGCAGATAATATTCTTATTTTACGGTGTGGTTTTGTGACATCACTGTAATTATAGCTATTAGAAATATGTTTATTAGCCTCCCACTTTAAGGTTCGATATAGTTTTATTTTAACCAACTGATCGATAATTAACAGTTTATGAGTGTCGCATTCTCTGAACCATGAATTCACACTGCTGTTGAGACATTTTTTATACGGAGTTTAATTTTTCCAATAAACCATAATCTGTTTTAAAAGATGAAATTCTTCAGTAAAAGTTTCAATAAAAAACACAAATTTTGAGAATTCGGGTGATGGTCTGTGTAAGTATTTAATTCCATCAGATTTGCTGTAATCTTTATATAGAATTAATGATTCGTTCACATTGAAAACACTTGAGTCGTTAACTGTTAGCATTTCCTTACACGTATTACAATGTACTTTTTATATATGTAGTGACTTAAATAACCCGCAACATACGACACTGAACAAGATTCTAAAGAACTATTAATTACGACATTGTCTTCATTGATTTTGTTCTCCAGACAGGTTCTAGACGATCTCTTTGTTTCATTATTTTCTACACTTTCATTTGTCCCAATTTTGTTATCCTCTTCCTCATAGTTAGTGTTAAATTGTTCATCTATACCATATAGTATCTCGTCGTTATCTTTTTCACAATTCCCTTGTTCTATTGGTATTTGCAAGCGAATGTGCATGTTATGTTGTAATGCAAGCCTAAATTCGCGGGCAGACGGTTGGGCATTATAACCTCCTCTAGCACGAATCATTGAAAAGCATTTTCTAGAGGATCTTGATTTATTCGTGACGTTAAAAAGTACAAAGTTCCTTCTCCCTTTAAGTCCTCCCACAGACTTAAAATTGAATTTATAGTCCATTGGAAACCTGCGATACAGTATATATTTTTTCTTTCTACACCGTTCTCATAAAACTTGATGGAATTGAAGTATTGTACAGAACGTTTCAACGTTTCGCATGGCATGTCTTTAAAAACTGAAAGACCACGCTTGTAGGGATTCGGATCATTTACTGAAAACTATTTAAACAGTCAAAAATGTTGTTAATTGTTTTAAAAAGATGCAGTATCTAACGCCGTATTACTTGTTAATTGACCCGTCATCACAGCACTGCTAATTGCTGCAGATACAGAATTGCTAAATACCTGAGCGGCGTATTTAACACGCATCTTTTGAAAATTTGATGGGTTAATATGTTTGTCCGTAATTTTTAACATGGATCTTGCTACACTGCTACACTGATCAATATAAAAGTGTTGACAAAATCGGTCCACTGAATTTTTTATTGTTGACGACTATTTCCAGTTTGCTGTTCATGACATTGTTCCTTAAGCTTTTTAGTAAATGAGGAGGATCATACGCTACATATATTTTGTTATTGTCGATTTGAATTGTTGGATTTTCTTTGTGGCGCCTAGACAAGATAGAGCACTTCTGTTATTAGATCCTTGGTCGCAAACTAACGCTCGAGGTTTCAATCCAATTTGAAACAACTTATGCATCACTTGCTTTATAAGAGTACATAATATTTCGCTTTTAACTGAACCACTACTGAGAAAATAACAAAATGGAATTTTCCAATTATACAATATTCCTCTCAAATAAAAACCAATCCATGGTTACTTAAAAACGGTTTACGTCCTAATTCCCTAAATCTTGATATCCTTCGACGTAGTCCCAATATTGGTTATAATTTAAATTTCGTTTTAAAGTAATTTCGTCACACATTACCACGCACTGCTTTTCTTTGTCTGTCATTCCTTCAACTTTTTTTTAATTTTTGTATAAGAACATTATTTGTCCCCGATCTTAAATTAACAATTTTCAACCACGACTTGATTGTTGAAATTGCTGGCAAAACAAATCCTAAATGGTTCAACATAAATTTGTAAGCGGTAGGCGATTTATAATACAATGATAATGCCAGTTGTTTTTCTGAATCCTTCCATGGAGTTCGTGTTCGATGAAAACATTGCATATTAATAAATGTCTTCAAAGCCGGTTTTTGTTTTTTAAAAGACCCGAAATTGTGCTGTTTTGAAGTTTGCGCTTCAATCTAAATATTTCACACTTTTGACTATTCAATTTATTTTTAAACTTTTTAATTTTAAAAGAAACGGTTGTCTGTATAGGTTTATCAGAACTTATACTTGCACTGATTGTTGCACTTTGAAGAACATTCACAAAGGAGGCATCACTAACTGAATCGGCGTTGTTCTCAATTTTTTCTTATTGGCTGACAGAAAATAGTTGTAATTACGTTGCAAATACTTTCCGCTAGAAAATATATTTTCATAAGTTCGCACATTATCAGATTTATAAACTGTCAGAACTTCTGGTGATTTCTGAGTAGGATTTCTTTCTAATCGCAAAGACTTCGATGTATCCTGTTTAGGTTCATCTGCAATCAAAGCAAATAATTGTATTTCTTGAAATTTGGGCTTTTTAAAAGAACTTTATTTATGTATTGGCAAAATTTTTAATAAAAATGAAAGTATTTCTTGAAATTGATTTTGTAATTTGTACTTTGCGATACCAGTAGTGGTGAGAAGATTGAAGACATGAAAGTGGTTAAAAGTGTTATGTAAAAATTGAGTTTTGAGAACGTTAAGATACTTCTCACCACTGGGTACCTACCAGACCGCTACCAATAAGTATTAGCAAATTGTCATTGCTGAACAAAAATTATTACTTACCCGAAACAAACTTCTTAGGAACTGCAGTAATATTAAGTTTCTTCTTCGCAGCGGAAGGATCTCGAAAACTACTAGATTCAAAATGCTTCTCACAGATTAATTTATTTCGTAATAAATTAAGATCATCTAGTAGTACTAGCTTTGAATTACCACAATTCATCACCCAATTTTTGCATCTATTTAGACAATTAGTAGGAAACCGATAAAAGCTGATCGTCGGGCAATTTTTTCTCGAATTATTGCAACCGTGATATACACAGCGATGACACGCAATAGTATTACTCATTTTAATGGATAAGTTTTAAACCAGCAATCCGATCTTACATGTAAATAATAACTACCGAAATGTTTTAAAAATCAAAATCAAACTCGAACCGAAAACCTCTTAAACTGAGCACAACAGGAAGACTAATTAATTTTCGGTTTTGTTGTTAAACTAAAAGTGGTGGGGTATTATTACTTTCGATTATTTTGTGTTCTTTTGATAGTATTTTGTAAATGTTATTACCATTGTTATTAGTAAAGCTCAGGAAATACATACTTAAAACCAATCTTGATTGTAATATTTTCATTGTAACAAATAAACAGATAATCATTAAGCTTTGCATAGATGCTTCTTTAATGCGTTTATCATATCTTAAAATATAAGTACACCTAAAGTTGATATTGAAACAAATGTATTACGAGGAGTCTTCCGGATTATCGTTTATGAGTCACATTCCTTATCGGCTTAGTCAGAAATTCTACAATTGCATACTTTTAGCAACACCTTTAGTAAATGAGTAGGCTTGTTATAATATTGTTTAGATGCAAACAGTTGAGTACGTTAGATTGTAATATAAGAAAATTCAACATTCGTTCCAACATAAAAGGGATAGCGTTTCTATGTTAAAAAATTTTAATTTCAATGACCAAAATTTAGAAATTTACTTGCGTAAGCCTAATAGATTTTAAAACATTTTCAACGGATAAACGATGTTAATGTAATAAATATATGAGTATGGAATTTTCAAAAGTATTTAAAGAAATTGTTTTTTTGGGAGAACGTTTTTCAACGATTTCTTTACGAAATTAATACTTTTAAATCTGCAGGTTTTTTTTCATAATAATAAACTTTATTCACATGTGTATGTATACAATCTTTGTACATATATGTGTTTGTCATGATGGTATAACCATTGTTATAACCTTACGTAAGAAAGATACAAATAAATATTATTACATTGAACAATTAACAGACAATAGAAAAAAATATATAACAAAGGACACACATTTAATTAGTACGTCGACAAAAATCAATAAATTCTTGTATATTGTAGAACGCATGTTTTTGTTTGTTTGTCAACATTGACTCAATGCACCAATATTTCAATCAACGGCATGATGCATTGGCAACAATGTCGTGCCTTAGCATAAACTATCAGCAAAATTACAGTTTTCTATTTCACATTTATCGGCAATACTGTTCTGTAAATTCTACAATACAATTGACGTATTTTCTTAGCACAAAGCGATACTACCGACCTCTGATGTTTAGAACAAATTTCGGGGTCGCATAATCCCGTAAGGTTGACTATCTTTACCAATATTTCAATCAACG
>JALBCR010002374.1:0-153635 GCA_030710515.1 Abscondita cerata | reverse complement strand
TCGTGCCGCTGATCGTTACGTATTGCTGGCGTATTTAACACGCATCTTTTGAAATTTTGATGGAGTTAATATGTTTGTCTGTAATTTTTAACATGGATCTTGCTACACTACACTGATCAATATAAAAGTGTTGACAAAATCAGTCCACTAGATTTTTGTATTGACTGACTATTTCCAGTTTGCTGTTCATGACATTGTTCCTTAAGCTTTTAGTAAATGAGGAGGATCATACGCTACATATATTTTGTTATTGTCGATTTGAATTGTTGGATTTTCTTTTGTGGCGCTAGACAAGATAGAGCACTTCTGTTAGATCATGGTCGCAAACTAACGCTCGAGTTTCAATCCAATTTGAAACAACCATCACTTGCTTTATAAAGTACATAATATTTCGCTTTTAACTGAACCACTACTGAAAATAACAAAATGGAATTTTCCAATTATACAATATTCTCTCAAATAAAAAAACCAATCCATGGTTACTTAAAACGGTTTACGTCTAATTCCCTAAATCTTGATATCCTTGACGTAGTCCCAATATTGGTTATAATTTAATTTCGTTTAAAGTAATTTCGTCACACATTACCACACTGCTTTTTCTTTGTCTCATTCCTTCAACTTTTTTAATTTTGTATAAGACATTATTTGTCCCCGATCTTAAATTAACAATTTTCAACCAGACTTGATTGTTGAAATTGCTGGCAAAAACAAATCTAAATGGTTCAACATAAATTTGTAAGCGGTAGGCGATTTATAATACAATGATAATGCCGTTGTTTTTCTGAATCCTTCCATGGGTTCGTGTTCGATGAAAACATTGCATATTAATAAATGTCTTCAAAGCCGGTTTTGTTTTTAAAAGGCCGAAATTGTGCTGTTTTGAAGTTTGCGCTTCAATCTAAATATTTCACACTTTTGACTATTCAATTTATTTTTAAACTTTTTAATTTTAAAAGAAACGGTTGTCTGTATAGGTTTATCAGAACTTATACTTGCACTGATTGTTGCACTTTGAAGAACATTCACAAAGGAGGCATCACTAACTGAATCAGCGTTGTTCTCAATTTTTTCTTATTGGCTGACAGAAAATAGTTGTAATTACGTTGCAAATACTTTCCGCTAGAAATATATTTTCATAAGTTCGCACATTATCAGATTTATAAACTGTCAGAACTTCTGGTGATTTCTGGTAGGATTTCTTTCTAATCGCAAAGACTTCGATGTATCCTGTTTAGGTTCATCTGCAATCAAACAAATAATTGTATTTCTTGAAATTTGGGCTTTTTAAAGAACTTTATTTATGTATTGGCAAAATTTTAATAAAAATGAAAGTATTTCTTGAAATTGATTTTGTAATTTGTACTTTGCGATACCAGTAGTGGTGAAGATTGAAGACATGAAAGTGGTTAAAAGTGTTATGTAAAAATTGAGTTTTGAGAACGTTAAGATACTTCTCACCACTGGGTACCTACCAGACCGCTACCAATAAGTATTAGCAAATTGTCATTGCTGAACAAAAGTATTACTTACCCGAAACAAACTTCTTAGGAACTGCAGTAATATTAAGTTTCTTCTTCGCAGCGGAAGGATCTCGAAAACTACTAGATTCAAATGCTTCTCACAGATTAATTTATTTCGTAATAAATTAAGATCATCTAGTAGTACTAGCTTTGAATTACCACAATTCATCACCCAATTTTTGCATCTATTTAGACAATTAGTAGAGGAAACCGATAAAAGCTGATCGTCGGGCAATTTTTCTCAGAATTATTGCAACCGTGATATACACAGCGATGACACGCAATAGTATTACTCATTTTAATGGATAAGTTTTAAACCAGCAATCCGATCTTACATGTAAATAATAACTACCAAAATGTTTTCAAAAATCAAAATCAAACTCAGACCGAAAACCTCTTAAACTGACGTTTGATCAAACAACAGGAAGACTAATTAATTTTCGGTCTTTGTTGTTAAACTAAAAGTGGTGGGTATTATTACTTTCGATTATTTTGTGTTCTTTTGATAGTATTTTGTAAATGTTATTACCATTGTTATTAGTAAAGCTCAGAAATACATACTTAAAAACCAATCTTGATTGTAATATTTTCATTGTAACAAATAAACAGATAATCATTAAGCTTTGCATAGATGCTTCTTTAATGCGTTTATCATATCTTAAAATATAAGTACACCTAAAGTTGATATTGAAACAAATGTATTACGAGGAGTCTTCCGGATTATCGTTTATGAGTCACATTCCTTATCGGCTTAGTCAGAAATTCTACAATTGCATACTTTTAGCAACACCTTTAGTAAATGAGTAGGCTTGTTATAATGTTGTTTAGATGCAAACAGTTGAGTACGTTAGATTGTAATATAAGAAAATTCAACATTCGTTCCAACATAAAAAGGGATAGCGTTTCTATGTTAAAAAATTTTAATTTCAATGACCAAAATTTAGAAATTTACTTGCGTAAGCCTAATAGATTTTAAAACATTTTCAACGGATAAACGATGTTAATGTAATAAATATATGAGTATGGAATTTTCAAAAGTATTTAAAGAAATTGTTTTTGGGAGAACGTTTTTCAACGATTTCTTTACGAAATTAATACTTTTAAATCTGCAGGTTTTTCATAATAATAAACTTTATTCACATGTGTATGTATACAATCTTTGTACATATATGTGTTTGTCATGATGGTATAACCATTGTTATAACCTTACGTAAGAAAGATACAAATAAATATTATTACATTGAACAATTAACAGACAATAGAAAAAAAAATATATAACAAAGGACACACATTTAATTAGTACGTCGACAAAAATCAATAAATTCTTGTATATTGTAGAACGCATGTTTTTGTTTGTTTGTCAACATTGACTCAATGCACCAATATTTCAATCAACGGCATGATGCATTGGCAACAATGTCGTGCCTTAGCATAAACTATCAGCAAAATTACAGTTTTCTATTTCACATTTATCGGCAATACTGTTCTGTAAATTCTACAATACAATTGACGTATTTTCTTAGCACAAAGCGATACTACCGACCTCTGATGTTTAGAACAAATTTCGGGGTCGCATAATCCCGTAAGGTTGACTATCTTTACCAATATTTCAATCAACGACTTAGATATAGTACTAGTAAAATTACTATTTGTTGATATTGATAAATTAAACATTAGCGCTGGATGATGCCCATCTTCGGAGACCAGAGTGTCTTCTGCCTTTCTAACATTGCGAATAATGCTTTTCGATACAATCACCAAGTCCAGTAATCTATTGTTTTTTATTCAGCAAATCGTTACATTGTTGCAAGTTGATGACCATAAAATCATTTAAGCAACTTATTTTTAGAATTTATATTGTTGTTCATTAACCATTCGCGATAAGCTGGTAAATTAAAATCACCTATTAAAATTATGCTAAAAAAATGTACACTAGATTCAAGGTTGTTAAAAATATATGTGCAAATGCAAATAAATTGTTTATTATTTAATGTAATTTTAGCAGCTACAACGTCTATTTCATCAATTGGCAAGTTTAGCGGAATACGAACGCAATCAATTGTATTTTTAATTCCTATAAGTGCACCTCCACCCCTTTTATTTGACAGTAATTATTAGGAAATAGTTCACAGCTGTTGATGTTATCCTTTATCCACGTTTCAGTTAAAAGTATGATGTCAAAGTCACTTGCACAAATATTATTATAAAGTTCCACACATTTAGAATTTAAACCACGTACATTCTGATAATAGAAGGAAACATTATTAATTTTATTTACATGATTAGTTAGTTTTTTTCACATTATTTTTGTTTTCTACAATCTGTGGTATACCATATATGTATTTGATGGTTAGGTTCACTTTCCATTATCGTGTTGATCTTTTAATTTGGTTCGTAGATATTCTTGTTGAGCACGCAATAGATCGGACGAAATCTTGATATTACCGAATTTAATTGAGGTTGACTCTCTAGCACTTTTTTAGCTTCAGATACAGTTTCAAAAATTATTTTGATAGGACGTATTTTATTGGTAGAAATGAGCCAAGCCTTATGATCTTAACAGTACTTACGCTCACGAAAAGATTTTTAATTAAATTCATAATATATAAAGTGTCATCACTTATCCTGTCCTTACTATCAGCTTCGATTTAATATTCACAAATTTGTAACGATATAAGTGTAAATTTGCACCTTGTATCTACGACGACGCTACGCGAACTATTTGTAGATTATATTATTCCTCAAAGCCATTGGAAGAAAATATTCGAATTACAAAGAAACATTTGCAGAGGTTCTATACAAAAACATACACAAATAATTTTATAGGCTTGAACGCATATATTTCTATCCCCTTAAAGTGTTAACGAGGAAGTTTTCACAATACCCGCAGAAATACAATTGCGGTTTGTTTCCGACATAGTTAATGAGATGTCAGTTTCATAGACCAATTAATATGATAGGATTATAGCCCATGAATATTACATTATAAAAAGTACAAATATCAAAAAAGAAAACCATGAAACATTAATAATCACAAATTTTTTATTAGCGATCAGTTTTACTTTACGTTAAATTATCGTAAATTTTTATTCCGTAATGTTTTTTTCAATTAAATTTACCAAAGCTGTAAAAAATAGTGAAAATATGGTGAATTTCAATAAAAAATTAAAAACTTTTTTTCATTTTCAGCTACTTTCAGCAATCAAAAGTGATTTTATCGTTTATTAAAAGCCAAGTTCGTAAGTAACGTTTCAAGTTAGTTATACTTTATATTCAATTGGAGCGCATGCGTCAAACATCTGGACGTTACATGGATATATTTGGATGTATGCGAATATAACTGTTCATATATAGTGGAGATTTTGAATGCAATTTCGCAGACTAACACCTCGATTTAAATAGTTTTCTTTGAATGTGTTCTATTATGTTGAATCAAAACACTTTTTGAAGACATTTGTAATCGCATTTATCACATCTAAAGGTTTATCTCCAGTGTCTTGTACATGTGTGTTTTCAAGTGGCCTGCTTGACTACAGCAATAATCACAAACATTACACCTAAAAGGTTTCTCTCAGAGTGTTGGTACATGTGCCTTTTCAAGTTTCCTGCTAAACTGCAGCAATAATCACAAAAATTACATTTAAATGGTTTTTCGCGGGTGTGTGTTCTGTTGTGCTGAATTAAATGACTTTCTTGGAAACACCTGTAGTCGCACTTGTCGCATCCGAAAGGCCACTCTCCGGAGTGTTTGTACACGTGTTTTCTATTGTGTTGATTCAAATGACTTTTGTGCTACACTTGAAATTGCACTTATCACAGCTGAAAGGGTTCTCTCCTGTGTGTTTGTACATGTGGATTTTAAGGTTCCTGATCGATTACTGACATAATCACAAATATTGCACTTAAACGGCTTTTCTTGAGTGTGAGTTTTAATGTGTTGAGTCAAATTATATTTGTAGTGACACTTGTAATTGCACATATCACAGCAGAAAAGCCGTTCTTTGGAGTGTTTACACAAACGCCTTTTTGAATTTTTCGATTTAATACAGATGCAGTTGTAATTTAACAGTTTCTTATCGGTTAACGAGTAAAACTCCAAACCCATCCTGCTTTTAGACTGATAACTGCAACCGTGACATTCAAACACATTAAAGTGTAACTCTTCGTGCCTCCGTAATGAGAAATTATCAAATGTAGAATAACTACACAGATGGCATTTAAATAGATGAGTAAATAAGTGATTGGTTAATATTTGTTTATCGCTTGTAGTGTAATTACATTGGTAGCAGTAGTACAACATATCTGATGCTGTAGATTCTTCCACGCACACAGATATGTCCGAGCTAAACAACACACATTCTTTGTCTTCATTTTCATTTTTAATGGCAACTTCAACAAACTCTTCTTTGATTTTTCTAAATAATTGTCTTCATTAACAAGTGAAGAAGAGTTTATAAGAAATGAAGAGTGAAGATTTACATTTTCTAAAATGTTTTCATTTTGCATTAACGGATGATATCCATCAACCTTTAGTTTACATTCCTTACATGCAAGTGGGTTTCATCAATGGTCAGTTCCTACAATGTAATCCAAGTGTATAAATAATTCAGTAGAGGTTGATACTTACTGCTTTTATTGGAGAGATTGACAATTTTTTTTAAAACAAATTTTACATGGTATTGTTGTATCTGCCATTATTCATGCGCAACATTGACGTAGTGATTGTTGTACCAGCAAATAGACGCGCTACTTATCTCTATATAAATAGGGTGTTCACAAAAAATTTACATTGAGTTAATAAGTAGTTTCCCAAATTAGTAATTAGGCCTTGTTTTAGATATTATTTATTAAATTATGATGTAGTAGGTACTCATCTGGGTTGATATACCATTAAAAAATCTGTTCATCGCTCAAAACAGGAGTAACATAGTTAATAGTTACAGAAGTAACGTAATTTTTCCGATATGTTTATGTCAGTGATGCTATAAATGGAGAAGACGTTACATATGAATTTCGTACAGAAAAGTGGCTAGGCCTTACTTAAGTCAGTAACAACATGGCGGACAACTACACAGTTCTGGACTCGGTATTATTGCCGATTACTATAAATTCGTTTTCAGGTATGAAATTGGATAATAATATTAATAAAAGTATTCGGACGCATCAAATACTTGGTTTCTAAGATAAAAATAGCGATGAAAACATTTTCAGTCATACTGAACATGATGAAATAAATATGTCTATAAAGGTTTGATACTGGGTACGTCCCTGTATTATAAAGTTACACATAACTAACCTGTGAAAAGTTATTCCACAGTTGATTGCTTATTATCTACACGGGACCTGCTTACACAAAAACGTAATGCACTTGAAGCCATTATTATTACAGTATCTTAGAACTTTTCCAAGCAAGAAATATCCACTAAACACACACACAAAATTAACACCACGTCTATAATGACAGTACATACTGAACAATATGGCGGAGGTGATCCCGTTTTTAAAAAGTGTATGTCGCCTCCCCCCTTATACCATATCAGTGGTGTATGTACACACGTATTAAGAGTTTTTACTGGAAATTTAAAAATACTACTGGTTACCTACACTAACAAATCTAAACCTTAAATCCAAAAATTTAATGCATATGAAGTGCAGTAAGTAGAGATAAATATTACCGCCTGTAACATGTAATTGTAAATAGTATAAAGTAGCTTATAGTCATGTTTTATACCGAAAATGAATTGTCAAAAAAAAACGTGCTTTTTTCCTTCTTTTAGTTTAGTAAAAGTAATAAACCAACGTTAACGGTGTCAAAAAAGTTGTAGAGGATAAAAATAAAATGAGTGCTAACTTGTCTCGACCGGATAATAATTTTCCGTGAAAAATCGAAAAAAGTGAAATATTTACGTTTTTCTTTAAAAATTCGTAGATCCGTTATTTTTTGAGATGTAGCGTAAATCTTTTGAGATATAGGAGATAATTATACGTACTCAATGTGTGCAAAACCCTGAAATTATCAGGCAATTATTTTTTGCATAATTGCGATTTAAATTTTTTAATGTATTATTTTCAATCGAGGCTGAATGCTCATACGATGGTCCGATTGTCACAAATAAAAATACTTTTGAACGTGAAATGGAAAGGAATAAAACTTATATTTTGATTAAATGATATTTGACACGTAAAAATGTAAATCGCAATTATGAATAAACTAATTGCCCTACAATTTCAGGGTTTTGCACACATTAAGTACAAATAATTACCTTCTATTTCTTGAAAGATTTACGAATTTTTAAAGAAAAACACAAATATTCCATTTTTTCCGATTTTTCTTGGGAAATTATTATTCGATCGAGACGAGTTAACGGTTATTTTATTTATATTTTTATCCTCTACTACTTTTCTGTTCACACCATTAACGTTGGTTTATTACTTTTACTCAACTGAAAAAGAATAAAACGCACGCTTTTTGCATTTAAATGTTAATAAACCGTATAATCACAATTAATTTTGGTATAAAACATAACTATAAGGTAGTTTATATTATTTTTCTGACTCATTCATCTTGTTTTGTTGTTTTATTAGTTTTTGCTGTTATGTATTCTTCTAATAATATAATTTTTTCAGCTGATGGTTGTATATTTTTTACAGTCTATCTCTCCTATTTGGATTCCTGCAGCAGCATAAAGAAATTTTTCGTCACTTAATCGCGTGAGTTTGGTTAAAATGTTTTTGGCGCAATCTTTGTAACAATTATAAAAGCAACTATTTTAATACGAATATTGCGAACCTTTATGGTGGATAAAATCATTGTCGATTTTGTTTTGCTTTCTGATGTAATGAATTATTGGATGCATTAATGGGTATTACATATGGTTTATCTGTAATTCCAATAGACCATCAGGCACTTGGCCAACTTTCCACCGACTGCTAGTAAGTCTGACACGTACCGTCTGCTGTATATAGTAAGTCTGCTCCATCTTGTCAGCCCTTAATGTCAATTGCCTGTTTACATCATTTACCTGTTACCTTAGATTCGTCTCCGTTTTTCTAGTCTTATTTTTTCTATCTCTGCTTTCTATTTTTGTTTCTAAATCTACTTTTTTATTTTTTGTGGGTTTATTATTTGTGTTAATTTTTTATATTTTTTTTCTAAATCTTTTAGTTTTATTTTGATCTTTAAGAGTTGATCGTTTGAGTTCTTCTCGTGTTTCAGTTAGAATATTCTGTCTGTCTATATTAGTTCTTCTTATGTATGTTCCCCTGTTTTCAATCGTGAGCTTACTATTCCTTTTATTGTTTCCATCTTACGTTTTTTTCATCCTTTTAATATCTAATTCTCATTAATTTTATTTTTTTTTGTTTCTGTCTCTTTAGTTTTGTTTCTATCCCTTCATTTTTATTTTTTGTGTATTTATATTTTGTTTTTATTTTTTGTATTATTATTCTAAATCTTTTTATTTTCTTATCCTTTTCAAGTTTTTTTTCTTGTTTCTTCAGTTAGAATCTTTTGTGTTTCAATATTATTTCTCCTCAACTATTTCTCCTTCCTTTGATTTGTGAAAGTCCACTGTTCCTTTTATTGTGTCCATCTAATAATTTTCTTTATTTGTTTTAACATCTTCTTCTCTAGTTTTATTTTTTTCCTTTCATTTCTTTTCTTCTATTTTGGTTTTTATCCCTTTCTTTTATTTTTGTAGATTTTACATTTCACTTTAATTTTTTGAACTTTTCTTCAAAATCTTTAATTTTCTTTTTGATCTTCAAGTTTATTTGTTTTCCTCTTGTTGATTTCTTCTTCTTCAGTTAGAATATTTTGTTTGTCCCTTCTCATGTATGTTTCGATTTCTGAAGACTTTTACTGTTTTTCTTGCTGTATTCATCATAATTTTCTTCATCCGTTTTAGTATCTTCTTCTCTAGTCTTACTTTGTTTTCTATTTCTGCCCCTTCTTTTTTTCCATATGCCTAATCTGCGTATTTATATTTTGCTCAAATTTTTCTTCTAAATCTTTTGTTTTTTATTGATTTTCAAATTCATCGGTCTCCTCTTGTAAATTTCTTCTTTTCAGTTAGAATATTCTGCGTGTTCATATTATTTCTTCTCATATATGTTCTCCTGTTTTCGATTTTTGGAGATTCACTGTTTCTCTTCCTGTGTTCATCATAATTTTCTTTATCCGTTTTAGTATCTTCTTCTCTAGTCTTATTTCTTCTTTATTCTTGTTTTCAATAATAATATTTTCATATTATTTATTTCTTCTCATGTATGCCTTATTTTTTCTTTCTAACTCTGTCTTTCTGTATTTGTTTTTATGTTTTCTTTTTATTTTTGTGGATTTATATTTTACTTCCATTTTTTGTGTTTTTTCTTCAATATTTTTAATTTTCCTTTAATTATCAGGTCCTCTTGTTGATTTCTTCTTCTTCTTCAGTAAGATTATTTTGTATGTCCAATATATTTCTTTATATTTCTCCTGTTTTCGATTTGTGAAAACCTACTGTTTCTCTTTCTGTACCCATCTTATTATTTTCTTGTACATTAGTATCTTCTTATATATTTTATTTTTGTTAGTAGTTCTGTCTCTCCTATTTTTGTTTCTGTCATTCTTGTGAATTTAAATTTTGCATCCATTTTTAAAAATTTTCTTCAAAATCTTTAATTTTCTTTTGATGTTCAAGTTCATCTGTTCTCCTCTTGTTGATTTCTACTTTTTCTTTATTTAGAAGTTGCATCCGAATTATTTCTTCTCATGTTATCCTGTTTTCGATTCTGTGTGTCTCTTTCTGTGTCCTTCTTTTAATTTTCTACATTTATTTTAGTATCTTCTTTACTAGTCTTATCTTTGTTTCTATATGTCTTCTTTCAATTTTTGGTGGATTTATATTTTGCTTCAATTTTTGTATATCGTTCATTTTCTTTTGATCTTCAAGTTCATCTGTCCTACTGATTTCTTTTTAAGTAGTGCACTTGTTTGAATTTAATTTATAGGTATTAATTAAAAAAAGATTTGATTGCATTAAAGTTCTCTAATTACATAAACAGTACATAAGCACTCCACCCAACCCCTTATTTAAAATATAAATAAGCCATTTGAAAATATGTTTTTTTTGATTTGCTTTATTAACTTGAACTTAGATTACGCTGCTACAACCAATGTTAGAAATAAGGTATAATCTTATATAAGTTAAGAACCTGTCCTTGTGTATATTTTTCGCTTCAATAAATCACCCAACTTTATTATGTAAATAAAATTATTTTACGAATTACCCTGTGCACATAACCGAGGTTTTATACAATGCAGATACAACAACCACTTACAATTTCGTATGTGGGGGCCCTGTATTGTCAAATAAAATAATAACAATAAAAATAAGTAATGGAAAGTGCTGGATTTTGTTACCGAAATAACAGTTCAATACTATTGAATTTACTTGCGGTGAAAGAAGTAAGTGTTATCCTAAAATTAAATCTTTTCGACATTTTGATTTCGTTAAAGGAGTTTACTGTCGATGAAAACCCAGTTGCGTGTAAAATAGAAAAGGAAGATATACATCAGGTGTGCATGCGAAATGAAAACGCCGAACTTCCGCAATCACTCCTTATCAGCACGTCGCCGTTCATTAAAGAAGAAATTAAAGATGAGCATAATAACGAAGATGGTTGCGTATTATTCAACACCAACACGCCTTTATGCACTGAAGGGTCTGCGTCAACAACTGCTTTCTACTACAACTGCCATCAATGTAATTATAGTACAAACGACAAAAATAATTTAACCGAACATATTTTCAGTCACTGTTTTAAATGTAACGAGTGCGATTATCAAACTTTCGATGACTTCTCAATAACGACTCATGAAAAAATACACGCAAACGTTACCAATTCTATAAAATTTCACTTTCTTGATCAACGTTTGGATGCGGATGATGAATTACCACAGAAATTGTTTGAATGTGATCAGAGTAAGAGCAAAACCGATTGTGTAACTAAACAAGTGCAGATAAATGACAAACATAAAATAAAAACACCTACGGAAGAAAAACGATATAAATGTGATTTGTGCGATTATAGCACGAATCGATCGAATCACTTAAAAGGACATTCTTATAAACATTCGGGTAATTATCCTTTCAACTGCAACAAATGCGATTACAAAACTTATTCGAAATCTGTGTTAATTCGACACAGCAGAACTCACACTAATGAGAAACCATTTAAATGCAAATTGTGCGATTATCGCTGTAATGATTTGTGCAACTTAAAAGTACACTCGTATAAACATTCGAGAGATTGGCCTTTCAGCTGTGACGAGTGTGATTACAAAACTCATTTCATATCAGGGTTTAATCGACACAAAGCAATTCATAACAAAGAAAAACTGTTCAATTGCAAACTGTGCGATTACCGTTGTAATCGCCCTGCAGATTTAAAAGCGCACTCTTTTAAACATTCCGGTAATTGGCCTTTCAATTGTGATAAGTGCGATTACAAAACTTACTCTAAAGAAAAATTAAATAACCACGTAACAACACATACTAAAGAACAACCGTTTATATGCCATTTGTGCAAATTAACATTTAGTCGTGCACGAGCATTAAAAGTGCACTTTTTTAAACATTCTAATGATTGGCCTTTCAGTTGTGACAAATGCGATTACAAAACTTATGCAAAATATATATTGGCCGCTCACTACAGAACCCACACTGGAGAAAAATTGTTGAAGTGCGATATGTGCGATTATCGCTGTAATTGTTCGAGTGATTTAAAAGCGCACTCGTATAAACATACTGGTAATTGGCCTTTTAATTGCGACAAGTGCGATTACAAAACGTATTCCAAAGAAACATTAAATACTCACAAAACAAAACATACTAAAGAACAACCGTTTGTATGCAGTTTGTGCAATTCAAAATTTAGCCGTTCAAGAGGTTTAAAAGTGCACTTGTATCAACATTCTAACAATTGGCCGTTCAGCTGTGACAAATGCGATTACAAGACACATGCAAACTATATGTTGATCAAACATAGCAAAACTCATATTGGAGAAAAAATGTTTGAATGCAATATGTGTGATTATCGCTCTAATCGTTCGGGGGATTTGAAAATACACTCTTTATATAAACATTCTGGGGTTAAGAAAACGGCTGAGGTGAGTTGTTTATTGTAATTTTTTTTGCAGAACATTGTATGCTAATTTTTACAGGTGACTGAAACCGTTTCTGAACAGAAGGTGTAGTTTACAATTCATTTGTACCTGTGAATTATAATACTTTAGAAATGGGAATAACTTCTTTCGAAAAAAAATGTAAAGTATTTCATCTAAATTTATAAAAGAAACATGGGACCTATGGTTTAACAACAGCATAATAAACTCGCAGCAGAGTATCTCTCGAGCGGCTCTGTTGAACTTACTAATTCAGCAATTTTGTTTGGTTTAAAACGTCGGGGCGTAGCTTTCAAAATATTTCATAACTTCAAACACTGTTTATTTATTACAATTTTGTTTCTAAACTGTAAATAAAGCTAAATCCACTTTTTTTTAAACAATCTCTTAGTGTGACGTCAATCCGCCATTTTGGTTAATTGTAGTCAGTGCTGCGACGTTCGTTTTTAATTATTGTGTGTATCATCATGGGTACTATAATATTTTTTGTGGAAATTTCCGTAAATCTTATTAAGTGTTTTAATGATTCTAACCTTAATCATTTTTTTCCAGTGTAAATATAAGTTGCTAGTTATTTTTGGTTTACTGACTGACAGGAAGTTAAGAGTATGAACAATGGAATATGAAACTTAAATTACTTTTAAGATTCTGTTTCTTTTAGTGAGTGAAATACATGTTGTTAAGTTCCACAGTTTTTTAACGTCTATCGTAGGCATTTAGTCAGGCTGTTATGTTCGGCACAACAGTTTGTTTGTTGTGTAAACAATTTTATATTGTTATTTAGTAACTTCGCGTTGAGAATTAAATCTGAAGACGGAGTTTCTGTCGTTCAAGAAGAAAATTAAGAAAATCAATTAGAATTTGCGGTCGGCAACAATAGTTTAAGCGGTTCTAATCGTATGGTTTGCAAAGGATCTCGTAAAGGATTTCTCGAGAAGAAATTGAATTCTTATTGGTAACATTCGTACTTTTGTACCTGAAATTTTGTTTGTTGTTTTGGTTTTAATTGATACTGTGTATTGAAAAAATTCTATGATGGCCGTTGTGAACAATGTGGGCGTTGTAAAAGACGCGTTGAGAATTAAATCTGAAGACCGAGTTTCTGTTGTTCTGATGTCAAAAAGGTGACAGAGCTGCAATTAAACCTGTAGGTGGCCGTTGTGAGCACAACCTACAGTGTGAGTGATGTGAAGAAAGTTGGTATACATATCAGCCCTAAGGTATAACTGATCGTTGAGGTTACGTAATAATTACCTAACACATGAGTCTTTTTTAACTGTTAAAATTGTTGAAGTAGAAAACAAATCTCGAATCCCAAGTTGATCTTCCTGAGAGTTTTAACCAAATCGCCGATGATAAATTGAATTCCTCTTAATAGCGGCTGCACCAGACGAAAAGTTCGGCGTATGCTAAATGCTCTTCTGAGACTTTGCTAATCCAACAACCGAGTCGTTGAAGTTAAAACCACCTAATCCTTTGAGAGCTTGCGCGGTTCATCTTTACAATTTTCTTGTAAGATGTCACTCCGGATCTAGACACCGGATTCTCGCAACTGCATTTCAACATGTCCGTGCATTATTTCCTGTCGCCTTTCTCAAAAATAATTATGCGTGAACAGTCGTTCCAAAAATTAATCCTGGATAAATCGATTCTTCGTCTATATTGTGATGGTTCAGAATCTACGTGGCTGACGAAAGTATAAATTAGTTGAGTATGACAAAAATTAAGTGTTTTCGTAATATATAATCGAGTAAAACAGTTTACCAAGCTACCTTCAATATTTCCGGTAGTCGTCTTTTTTTTTTCCTCGTGCGGTTCAATAGGTATTTGAAAATCGTTTGCCAATCAAAAGAAACATGCGTTTAAAGCGCCGCCGACATTTTAATACAAACCAGTATGAGTTTAATCCAAACCCAGATATGCAAATACGTAAAAGTTTCTTAGACTAAAGCCACCACGTGTGGGTCTTAACTCACAAAGAATAAAAAGAATGAGTCATAGACAAATTCAGTAATGTTAACGAAAGACACAACACCTTATTTACGTAACCGCGTTGCCTGACACGTATCGAAGATTGGTAACGCAATAGCCGTATAATAACCTCGTCCGCTCATTTTCTATGACCTCTAATTGATATAATTTGCATTACAACCGCGACAAAAACGGAATGTTTATTGTTTTTAATTGAGTTAGCGTAGAATACGAATTAATCAACCTAAATTTTACTTAGCTGTCAGATTGCAGTTGTGGAATTTGATACGAGCGACCTCAATAATGAAGAGGACCCAATAAATTCGAATATACTTATGTCATAACGAGTCGCAATGTGTAAAATGCAAATTGCACGGCTTTGTATTCAAAGGAAAATAAACAAATAAATGAGAAAATTTAACTTTTAATTTCTAATAATTATTCAAATAATTTGTACATGAGCGCATGATTCAACACGTACACCTACACCTTTTACATCAATTACCTTGCATTTATTAAAATTAAACCCTAACTACATGGTACTAACTAAATTTACTATCGTACTCAACATTAATATTCTTCAAGCAATTTTTTGTTTTAAATTTTTAAACAGAGAATAAATAAATTTTCTTAAAATTAATACATCTTGCTGTTGTGTCGTGAGTTCTGTGTTCAAATGGCGAGAATGTATTACACTACATTTTAATTATATTATACGAAGTTTCCCTTGCAGCATTCATTTTATTTCTTAACGTAAATAATTTCTTTTGTTTTATAAATTTTAACGATGATATTAATATTTATAACATACTTGATAATAGCGGAATTCTTTGTGCAAATAATAGCAATCGAATCTTTGTATTACAAAACGTGTAATTTGATGCATTTTCAATATGCGCATTAAATACTCCTGTAAGCCAATCTTTATTAAACATAAATTGTTAACGTTGTCTTCAATTTACATATATGAAATTTTTAAAATTTGTTAAAACTAATATAACCAGCATTAAATTTCAAAACCACTTCTATAATTATCGCACTAGACACGGTAATGATCTTGAGTATCGCAGTCATAAATTGGTTCTTTATGAGTCGAAACCATATTATAAAGGTGGTGTTTTGTATAATAAACTACCTCTTCATGTAAGGAATTTACCTTTAAAAATGTATTTAAAGTGAAGATCATACTACAAAGCAATGCATTTTACACTGTTGGTGAATACTTAGAATATGAATTTGAATTTTAGTTATTATATTTGACCTTTCCTATACCTGTAACGAGGTATTATTATTATTATTATTATTATTAGGTATTATTATCCTCCGCTCTGATTGAAATCTAAGCTGAAAGTTTGAGTAAACTTACAACCACATTTGTAACGCGTGATTCAAAAAATGTTTCATCAAACTTTGCAAGATATAACAGGTGTGTCTTAGCTTAGCTTGTACATTTGTCAATTCTGACCGATTTAATTTCAAAACATTCAGATTTAAATAGCCAGCCAGAACACAAAGCGTACTTAGCCGGTCGCAAGTGAAAAGTTCCTACGACATTTAATTTAGAACATAACACTTCCTGCTAGTTTATTCGATGATAATGTTGTAACGTTGTAGTAGACAGACAAATTAAATATAACGCAAACGTGGAGATTAATGTGAATTTGTTAGAATGGTAACAAAAATAAATTTGGAATGAATATGTAAGTCGGAGCAAAAAAAAATCAAAAGGGGGACACCTCTCTGCGTAGACGACCGGAGGAAAGAGAGGTTAGAAAACCTCGAGGTTAAGTCCGACATAACACAAACAAAATAGAATCATACCAGTAAGGGTCCATCGGGTTCGAGATCAAATTTTTAATTTGATCGACCGATTTGAAAAATTAGAGGTCCTCGTACACAAGTGTAAAACTAAAAACACAGGGGTGTTGTTAATCAGGAATAATGTAATCCAGCCCATTTTCAGACATAATGCGATTAAAACTGAAGATCGTTATAGTGTCAAACCAATTGGTTTGCAAGGTGGAACGACAGTGGCCCTATTTTTCGGGTTCGCACTGCGAATGTTCTTAAGAACTTGGGAAGCATCAGAATGAGAAGTACAAATTTTAGCCATTGTAATTCTACTTATAAAAATTCAGTTTCACATACACAAAATCAAATGGGTAACGCCCCAGGTAGCAAAGTGACGTATTTATCACGTGAATAGTAAGTCATTAATTACGTCTTATTACCAAAAATGAAACGTCTAAATAACGTAATTATGACGTCTTATTTTAACGTCCTATGACGTTCCAATAACGTCTCCCGTCGTCCTATAATGACGTCGTAACGATCTCTTTTTATTACTAATTCGGTCTATCCAAATTCTTAAAATTGGGATAAATAATAATTGTCATCTACAAATGCACTTTTATTATAAAAACTTTAGCTACTAAAGTAATACATAAAAATTATATATAAATGATAAATTATTTTAGGAATATATAAAAAATATGAACTACAAATGAACTCATTTCAGAATGAAACTTACTGTTTAGAAAACTTAAACAACTATAACGTATGAAGGAGAGGAAATGACGCATAACTTTCTATGTATGGAAATAACAAACATTTAGCCGTAATTATTTGTAATGGTAAAAACCTTTTGAGAGATTGCTGACTTTGTATACACTAATCTCTTTTGAATTTATTGGATAATCATAAAGTGAATCCTGGTTCTTAAAATTTTTAGTAATCAGTAATGTGGTTCCATTTGATATTAAAATTATATTATGAGTCTCCACAACTTTTGATTCTACAAGGCAATAACAATTAGCAGGCGAATACGATTTAGTTGATTTTTATAAACATATTTTGTTAAACTGTGTTCCAATATTTGACAATGTTGGTCCCTATATATATGACTAAATTCATATTTAATCTGATCATCTAATTTGGAATGAATAAGATTTAGTGATTCTATTTCCTTTAATATTCAGAAAAATTTGTTGGAGTGGTTTATTAGGACTTCCGAATTAAACGTTTTATTTGACCTAAATAATTTTTCAAAACAAAACGCTGAAAAAAGTATGTAAGGGCCGTATTTAATGACATCATCAATTAAATGTAAAGTGAGCTAGAACTAGAGTAAACCTTTCTCTAGCTCTAATTTAAAAAAGAAGTCCGCTATTTCATTAGTAATCGATTTCTTCAATCTGGGTGGAATGCGTGTACGCTGTGGCTACCGACCCGTTATCCATGTTCCGCCACTGGAATTACAGAAGTCGTCGTAGCCATTGTCATTCTATCAACTGTAAAGTAAACAATCAAAAATTAGAACAATAAATGTAGAATTTGTTTAAGAGAAATTAATCAAGACCCAGAATTTCTGTTACTATATAATAACATAAAGTTGGAGTTTCCTTTGGAACATGTAAGTATTATCTTACGACATCGATTCACTTATATTATTCAATCGGTTAAAGGATGTGACCATCACTGAGAACCCAGTCACATGCATTAAATGCAAGAAGGAGGTCGATTGTGTATACCAATTGCATCCACATAATACCTCATCTCTCGTTAAAGAAGAAATCAAACACGAGGTTACCGAAGATGAGAAAATTATTAAAGATGTGTGTGTGTTGTTTAATACCGACAATGATTTATGTATTGAAGGAAGTAGCTTTTTTTATTGCATCTCTTTTGGGCTACTTATAAAAGCGAAAATTTTTACGTTTTGGTTAAAAAAAAATGCCACGTCGGTGTGAGTTGATTACCACCGAAATGTCGATGTGTGTGATGGACAGGAGTCACACTGTTCCTGTCAGGATGATGGGGATCATCTCCGGAGGGTGCATCCTCTGGAGTTTGAGCGGCGCGAGCAACTTTGCTTGGGGGTTGTTGTAAGTATTTTTCTTTTCATTAAGTCTCACCGTTTATATAAGATTCATTGCTTTTAAACATGTGAATTTTCATTGCACGTTTTTGTTAATAATTTGTACAAATAGCCTGGATGCACCGAGTCACTAGCGCTTGAAAGACTTGGCTCGGCCTGAGAGGATGTCGCACCAGTGCATTCCGGCATCCCGGGAAGCATCTTCCAGAAGACACTGTAAGCAGGGTTGAAATAATTTTATTTATTTTAAATATAAATTTTAGTTTCTAAAATTAAATTAGTTCTAAAACGTTTTATATTTTATTTCAAAACGACTGCCCAATTTATAGGTGTTTATACATAGGTGAATCGATAAAAACCAAGTGTTTTCAGATTTTCCACGCTTTTGGTAAAACAATTAGTGATTGAAGATATGGCTGCTATTTTGAACTAATAAGCGCTTAATTGCGTTTAAACCATTTGGTATTAATATTCCAAGAGGCATTGATTAAAAAAACAGTGTGCATAGGTTCCAACTTGTTTAGTATTCTCTCTAGGTCTGTTTAATTATTAAAGGACTATTTACACACGTCAGTGCCGTATCAGTACGTGTCAGTTCAGTATCATTGTTATCCGTGGTCGCTCAGTGATGTCAATACACACACGTCCGTAGTATATAAACAGTGCTTTGCATTGAAATATCAGTGGAATGGCTTGTTTTACCAATAAAGAATTGGCAATTATCGCCATAGCCCTAGATGAGGAAGAGGAAAATAAGAGTTTAAATAAAAAGCGAAAATGGGTACACAAGGCATGGATGACACGACAAAGTGAAGGAGAATTTATTACTTTATATCGGGAATTAGTAGACGATGAACAAAAATTTGTTGAATATTTTAGAATGTCTCAAAATTGTTTTAATATATTGCTGAATAAAATAGAAAGACATTTAATGAAACAAGACACGCACTGGAGAAAGCAATTACCCCGAGGGAACGTTTAGCAGTATGTTTAAGGTGAGTAAGCGTAATTATTGTAATAAAACAGTTTTTATTCAAAGAAAGGTAACTGAGAACATAACTAAACATAAATACCAAATATATGTATGTAATACATATACTAAGTTAAAGGTCTTGATAATTTTTAAAAAGGTTGAATAGAGTCCGCTTGTTGATAGGACGATGACGCAATAATACTTTGATCAAGTACTCTGGGATGCTGTTGGTCTACATCTGGATTAGGTGACGACAGTGGAGTCGAGGTTCGTGTAGAAGTATTTGAATACATTGCCGGTGATTGTGCCATATCGCATGGAGATGTAACATTTGGATATTGGCTAACACAAGGTGTTTCTGAAGAACTACTTCGATGTTCACCATGCAATGATTGGTTTGATCTATACGCCGGCGCAGTTATCATTTGCAGTTCGTATTTTTGAACTGTCTGAAATATTTCAGATTTGGCTAAATTTAAATAATATGGACTTAGAGTTTTGAGTGTTGAACCTATTCCAGTTAAAAATGCGTCCACGGAGTCTACTTTTCGAACAGATGAATTGGAAGGTTCTGACTTTTCTTGAAGTAGGTATTCCATCAATTGGGAAGATGCACTTTGTTGGGAGGCATTTACTTTTTACGTTTGTTGGAAGTTGTTAAATACGCTTTCAGGCGTAGAAAATTGCCTGATTCATCTTTAGTTTCTAGTTCAACAATTGGAGGATTTTCATCATTCACTGCGTTCTGTTCATTGCTTTGTTCTTCTTCATTATGTTCCTGTTCCTGTCCCACCTCGTCTTCTTGTGATTCAATATTTCCTTTCGTATTTCTCTCATCAAAAAATGTATTTAGGAATTCCAACTGCTCCGCGTATTTATACAGTTTTATTTTTTGCGGATTGTCCACTTTTAGTTATTGTTTTTTTAAAGCTTTTCTGTAATTGTCTCTTATATTTGTTCCATCTGGTCTTACATGCGACCCTGAAAATAAATTAGTGGTTAGGTGCTGAACTGTGCAGTCTATATAGACTAGTATACTAAATTAACAAATACTTTTTTGTAGGTATCTCGCTACTGGAGATTCTCTAAAAAACAATATCATTCAGTTACCGCATGGGACATTGTACAGTGCATAAAATTGTAATAGAAACTTGCAAAATACTAACAAACATTTTAATGAGTGAAATGTTGCCTCAACCTTTAGAAGAAATGTGGAAAACTATATGCTGATGGCTTTAGCACAATTTGGAATTTCCCCAATTGTTTGGGTGCGATAGATGGAAACATTTTACAATTCAAGCTCCCCCAAATAGCGGATCTCAATTTTTTAATTACAAGAAAAACTTTTCTGTTGTGTTACTGGCACTTGTTGAGTGCACATTACAACTTTATAGCTATTGATGTTGGTGCTTATGGCAAGAATAGTGATGGTGGTATTTTTGCTAAATCTAATCTGGGGAAGCCCTTCAAAACAATACTTTATCTGTACCACGTCCTGCAACATTACCAGGCATAGACACTGAGGCTCCTATGTGATTGTTGGTGATGAGGCATTCCCTCTAAAAACTTATCTGATGCGCCCGTATCCAGGAAACGGATTGAGTGATTTTAAGCGCATCGTTTAAAGCAGAGCTCAGAAGGACTGTTAAAAATTCTTTTGGTATTTTAATTCAAAAAATTTAGAATATTTTACGAGCGAATCCAGGCCAAACCGGAAAATGTAGATAATATAATTTTGGCAGCTTGCATTCTACATAACTTCATAAAAAAATATGACACAAGCACATATACATATCAAAATCCAAATGCAAAGTTGGATGTTATTCGGCAGACAAACCGACAAAATCTACCTATGCAAAAGGAAATGCAACTAGGGAGAATGGTCGAATTCCGCGCACTTAAGAGAAAAAATCATATTTCTGTTACTTGCTAATCTAACAAGCTAAAATACATGGTACCCACTTTCCACCTTGTTTCCTTAACATAAGATACAAAAAAAGCATAAATTCAAGTTTTAAGTAGATTTAATTCAATATTAAAAAAAAGTGCATTTGCGCGAAATTACCCTCCGAAGGGGCAATTCCGTTAATGGAAAAATAATGTGAAAAAGTTATTATAAAACGTATGTACCTAATTTGTAAACAATATAGGCAAACCTACTATAATTCTCATTCATACTAATTAAACACAAAAATCACAAATATAATTTGTGGGTGAATTGCGACCACTACACTCGGCATGTGTCCATTCTGAGCACTATAACGCAACGATACCACAGTTCATTATCTCTGCCAAACTCCCCACAGATACTGCATATATCTTTTGGATTTAACGGATCGATATCGTCGAGTTCATCGTCATCACACAACAGATTTTGATCAACCTCGTTTTCACTACTAGAGTCTCCAGAATCAATAAGCTTCCTAACAACGTGCATTCTTGCAGATGTGTTTTTAGACTTCTTCACCTTTCCTTTCTGCAATCTTTCAGCTTTTTGTCTGCAAAAATCTTTTTCTTACGTTCGTTTTCTTCTAGTACAGTCTTCATGGGGCTACTTGTAATAATTTCAGAATGCTTCTTTCTGGTACTTTTTGGAAGCTTTTGAAGTCGCTGGCTGAGGGATTGTTGACAGAGCTTCAAAAGTGATCATTTTATCAGGTATTTTTGTGATTGGTTTTCGAATGAATTAGGAGGTACTAAGGTTTTTAAACAACTAGGTTGAGGTTGAGAGTGTGATGAAGAGCTGAAAGGATTCGTTATCGCCGCTGAACCATGAGCTATATCTTTTCCTGAAATGTGTTGTTGAATTATCGGATCTTGATTTGGTTGAACATTCTCAGCATCTTCTATTGGCCTAAAATGTTGAGCTGGAGCAAAATCTTTTTACTAAACTTATCAGGATTATAGGGCATATTCCAGCCGTCTTAAATCCCGATACAGCCTTTTCTATAGTAGCAGTTTGGATATAAGCCATATTAAACAATTCAGCCAATTCGTAATGGGTGATTTTTTTATGAACATTGGATCTTAGATACATATCGCATTGTTTATTGTATGCCAATTTTAACGGTCCATAAAACGTTAAATCTAATGGTTGTAGTTTATGTGATGTGTGCGGGGAATGGACACCATCACTATACCATGATCTTTGCAATAATTGTACACATTGAGAGAAATATGGGAAACATGATTGTCAAGCACTAATAAAACGGGATCTTCTTTTGATGATTTGATGCGCTGCTGAAAATGCTTAATCCAATCTAAGAATAAATCGCCGTTAATCCACCCATTTTTTGAACATGAATATATGGCACCTGCAGGTCCACCTTTTTCTAACTGAGGTGAATGTCTTTGTCTCGGAAATATAAACATGGGTGGAATATATGTTCCTGAGGCGCTAAATGCACAAACTATAGTGACGTTTTGCCACGTTCCCATGAAATGACCGACCCCACTTGTTTTGTCCTTTAGGACTCAAAATTTTGGTAGGTTTTTGTACTGTGCTGATGCCGGTCTCGTCCACATTATAAATGTTATTTTCGGAAAAACGGTATTTTTCTAGAACATCTCCCAAATTTTTAAAATATCTTTGAACTTCTTCTTCATTAAAGGCAACAATCCTGCTCACACTTGTTCCTTCTGGTTTTCTCAGAGATATTACGGGGTTTCGTTTTATAAACAATTGAAACCAATCTTTTCCGGCAGCTTTCTTATCTTCGTTGAAACGATGTGTGATATTATTTTGAGATGCATATTTGAAGACCACTTCACGTAAGGTTGTTGGGGTTATTCCATAAAACATATTTGATAATTTGATAATATGGTTTGCCAATTGCTTTTCTACTGCAGGCGGAAAAGTAGGTTTGCGTCCGAAATTTGGGAAAAGGCTTGCACCTTCTTTTAATTTATCCTCAAAGTGGATTCAGGAATATCATAAACTCTTGCTGTGCTTCTGATGGGATGTCCTCGTCCAATTTCAGCAATTGCCGCTTCTAGTTGATCCACAGTCCACCTCCGCTTATTAGTTTTTCGCTTGTACACTTTAGGCATCTCTACAAGAAAAATTAGTGAAAAATATTATGGGGGTAATTTCGCGCAGCGCGGAATTGCCTGTCTAATCTGCGCGGAATTACACCTCGCGCATGATTACGTATTGTTTTTAAGAATTATATTTTATTTTGAAATTTTGAATCATTCAAAAACAAGAAATGATAGATCAAACCACACGCTATCACATACATACAATGGAAATTACTGTATTTTATTAGGTAATTATCTTACCGATAACAGGTTATTTCACTATGTAGTAACAAAACATGTGCTTCGCGAATAACACTATTACCAACTTTACCAGATTACAGTACAGTTAATCATATGTTAGAGTAATTTATATTTACAACGCTAGATGGCATGTTAGGTATAAGAACTCAGTTTACACATTTTCATTAATCTATGACATATGCGCGGAATTAACCGCTGCGCGGAATTCGACCATTCTCCCTAATGCCGCATTTGATGTAATGACAATTGTTTACTAACTACTTTATATCAGATATTGGACGTGTGCCTTGGCAAGATGAAAAAATTTAAGAAACGGTTATTTTATAACTTATTTAATTAATAACATTTTAACTTTTTACAATTTAATAATAAAGTAACAACTTACCTTCAGAATTTACAGTTCTTCTTCCTATATTTCCCCGAGTATTGTTTTCAAAACCGGTGTTCCATGTATTTTTATTTGACAAATCGTGCAATTCTTGACAATCTCGAACTAATTCAATTCATTTTTCATCCATTTTTTATTTTTCTTAAAGTAACCAAAAATCCGTTGAAGACTTCAGTGAAAATGTCGTAAAATATCGTTGTCGATCTATTTAACATTCACGTTACGGATACTGCAGCGGCACTGACGGTAAGACGTTACTGTATCGGACTTGTGTGAACAGGTCAGTTTGATACAAAACGCAACGAAATTTTATTTTTCACTGACACTGATACTGAACAGGACAGGTACTGAAACGGCACTGACGTGTTTAAATATCCTTAAATTCCCCTAGCACGGAGGCGGGGAGCATCAACGACAACTAATTATAAACGGTCATCTCGCATCTGGATACCCACTATTAATGTATGTGAATGCACTACAGTGGCTTCTTTAGTAAACCTTTAGTAGCAAATTAGAATAAAAAAATAACCTATATCTTGAAATCTTGCATATAGTTAGAAAAATATCAGCAAATAGTTTTTTTTTTAATATTATGTCAATACATAAATGGTAACATGGGAGTTGAAAAACGATTTTTGTGCTCGAGAAATTGTAAATGATAGATCATTAAAAGAATTTGGTGTAACATTTAATGTAGATTTAATGTTTTTTACTGTTTAGTTTATTTTACTTATTTTAATGAGAGAGGTGTTAAAAGAATTACTTTATTAGCGGCACCCTAAATATATGGTGCTATGCACCATACTGATTCAATAGAAAAACAATTGTAGTTAATGTTTTAACTAAATGTCAAACAATGTGTACCTGAATAAATTACATTCTGTCTTCGTTTTTCTTGTTGCTGACATAAAGATTTTTTCACTGCGTGTTTTATGTTTTATTTCAAACAACTGCCCAATTTATAGGTGTTTATACATAGGTGAGTCGACACTTTCGGTTACACCGGAAGTTGCTACCAACGTTCTTATTTTTTAAATGGAATGATATATATTTTTTGTATATGTAGAATTCTACGCTAAAATCTGAGTTACTTTCATGTAGCAAAACCTATAAGATGTATATTGATATCTAGTTAGCCTAGAAAAATTCCTTGTGTAAATCAAAATATTGCGTTACCATCATCAAGCGAACAATTAACTTATTAGAATGCTTAATACCCTTGGTGATCAATGTCCCGTATGCGACCGTCAAAATTGGAATGCAAGCTTCAAAAGAGGTAAATTTTCCATTGAAGATGATGACCGATTGGGAAGGCCAGTTTCTGTGTCAGTCCCCAAAATATCGATGCAGTTCATGACATGATTTTATCAGACCGTCGAATTGGGCTAAAACGGATATCTGAAGCACTGAATATTTCATACGAACGCGTTCATCATATGGTTCACGTCAATTTGGACATGAGAAAAATTGCTGCAAAATGGATCCCCAAATGTTTGAATGTTGACCAAAAGCGTGCAAGGGTAGAAGCATCGCGTTCGATCTGTGCTCGATTTGAAAACGATGTAGACTTCTTAAACCGAATTGTTACTATGGATGAGACTTGGGTACATTTCTACGGTCCAGAAACAAAGCAACAATCAATGAAATGGCGACACTCTGGTTCTCCAAGACCTAAGGAGTTTCGTGTCCAAAAATCTGCTGGAAAAGTTCTTGCTTCAGTTTTTGGGATTGCCATGGAGTAATCATGATTGATTTTTTTTTTGGATAAGGGTAGAACAATAACTGGAGATTACTATTCGACATTACTGACCACTCTACGGGAAAATATTAAGGAGAAAAAACTCGGAAAGCTATCCAAATCTCCATGTTTGCCATGCAAAAAAATTCGTGATTTAGGGGTTTGAATTACTAGAACACCCCTTATTCACCCGATTTGGCTCCGTCCGACTATCACCTCTTTCCTCAACTGAAAAAAAATTTAATTTTTTTTTCCAACAAGGAAGGTAATAGAAGCTGTGGAGGTCTGGTTTGCAGAGCAAAAGAAACATTTTTTTTGAAAGGTCTAGAGACGTTGCAGGTTCGCTGTAATAAATGTATCCAATTAAGAGGAGAATATGTTGAGTAATAAAATATTTTGACATTGAAATTTTGTTTGGTTCTATAGTAGGCTAAGCATTTTTCAATATATTCTCGTATATATGAAAAATCAACTAGTTTTTGAGATATTCTATTTTTTGAGAAAATTGGTTTTGTAGTATTGTTTTCAAATGACTTGTCAATGATTGGAAAATAGAAAGTTATAGTAAATAAAATTTGGGCTATACTTAGGAGGACTGTTAAGTTTTTAAATGATGTGTAATTTGACATCTCATTATTTACAGGGTGTTCAAAATGTTTGGCTAAATCTGACTAACTTCAACTGCCCAAAAGTTAATTTTTTTAAATAGAACACCCTGTATCTTGTTGCTCTATGTGATGGAAAATTAAGTGGTTTTTCAATCTTCTTAAGGGTTTTTACTATACCTATCTGTTACCATTTTCCTGCTAATCGATTTATTTACATTCGACACACAATATTTCTCTATTTTATTAAATAATTCGACGCTACTGATCTTTGTCGAAATTAAAACAGTGTGTCTTATTTATCAAACTTGTAAACGTCGACGTGACCACATTACACACGATATGGAAATCCACCAAGAATAATTTGAATGAAGCACATAATTAAATTTATTTTTTATTCATGGAGAATGTTACAAAATTATTTAACGAATATGCCATTTGTTTAAGCGTGATCTGGGAGGCCATACCTCTCAGATCAACACGTGATTCTACACCTCTGGATTTTTTATGCGGGGTATGTCAAGACTAAAAGTCTATTCAAGGCCAGTCCCATAACAGAGATGACATTACATCGGGTTCGAAAAGCCTTCGTTGAAGTAGATCTGTGCAAATGGTTCCAAAAATCCACAATAGCTGAAGTTAACAGAAGAGTTTTATTGTGCTTAGAAACTACGGACGTGTATATCGAACAGTTGCTAAATTAATAATTAAATTAAAATGCTTCTATTTTTTGCAAATGTAATTTTTTATTTAGAGGCCATAAATGTAGATATCGCTCGTTAAGCAAACGGCAAAGTTCTATCAATTCTTGTATTATTCTCCATGAATAAAAAATAAATTTAGTATGCTTCATTCGAATATTAATGGTGGATTTCCATATTGTGTATAATGTGTCACGTCGACGTTTACAGTTTGATAAATAAAGGCACATTTGTTTTAATTTCCACAGGCCATTAGTCAGAAATTATTTAATAAAATAGAGAAATATTGTGTGTCGTATGTAAATACATCAATAGCAAAAACAAATAGGCATAGGGAACCCTGATGAAGATTGAAAGACACTCTAATTCTCCATCACATAGAGCAACAAGATACAGGGTATTCATTTAAAAAAAATTGACTTTTGGGCAGTTGAAGTTAGTCCGGATTTAGCCAAACATATTGAACACCTGTAAATAATGAGATGTCCAAATTACACATCATTTAAAAACTTAACAGTTTCTCCTAAGTATAGCCCAAATTTTGTTATTATAATTTTCTTTTTCAATTATTGACAAGTGTTTAGAAAACAATACTACAAACCAATTTTTCTCAAAAAGATGAATATATCAAAAACTATTGATTTTCCATATAAGTTGAGCTACATGAAAGTTAGTAGAATCCAAATATACAAGACAAAATATATCCTTCCATTTAAAATAAGAAGTCGGTAAACTTCCCCAATAAACGGGTTAACTGAATCACTTCGATATACAGATCGCCTCAGCAAATAGTTCTTTAATAATAATAATAATAAAATACTAGCTGATAGTTTAACTAAGTAGTTTCTGGGAGTGAAAATCGATTTTGTGTGGTCGAGGAATGGGAATGATACATCATTAAAAGAATTCTGTGTAACATTTAATGTCAGATTTAATGTTTTTGTTTAATTCATTTTACTTTTTTTTAATGAGTGAGGGTGTTAAAAGGATTTATTATAATTAACCTTATTGTGGTACCAAGAGTTTTCGATTTTTTTTTTGTATTGACGAGACTTACATAAATATAATTAATAATTTTTTTTTTTTTACGTTGCCACTATTTCTTAACAAAATGTTTTTCATTGTTTTACAACAAACCCCCTCAATGAAAAAACACTTTGATATACACAATACATTACTACCAAAATGTTAGAGGACTCTGTACCAAAGTTAAGGAACTCTATAGTGCTATATTAGACAGTGCTATGCATGATATTATCTGTCTTTCTGAAACGTTGCTGAACTCTAATTTTAACAACACCTAACTCTTTCCTTGCGATTATAATGTCTTTGCGGTCTGATAGAAGGTATGAAACCCTTGATTGTGATAAATGTGGAGGTGTGTTAATAGCGACTAGAACAACATTTGAACTACCCAGCTACAATTTGAAAGTAAGATTGGTACTATTGATGTTTGCGTATGTAAAATTAAACTTAAGAAATAATACTTGTTTAATTATATTTACTTTGTAGTATAACAAATGCTTCAGTTAACGATTTTGCAATATTCCTTGAAGATCTTGCATTATTGGAATACATACATTCATGGAAAAAAATGTAATTATCGTAGGTGATTTCATGTAACAAACTTTATTTGTGACGGAAATAATAGAACTACCGACATTTTCTATTATAGCGCATGCACGCGAATTAAAAATAGTATTTTTACAAAACAACACAACAATAGTAAAACATATCAATATAAATTCTTAAATTGATTTAAAACACGCGAAAATCGAATCAAAAATTAAGCGTAGTTGTACACCCTATACAGAAGTCAACGTAAACTGCGGGATCCGGCTCATGACCCAAAGTTGATTATTGTTTCGGACGTTTGCGTTTATTCGGGCGCTACACGTTTTTTGAGTTTTCCGGGTAGATCTAATTCAATAAGGACAATTCGCACCGCCAGCCCAAGGTTGAAGAGGATGAATTACGAACGACGGCCGATAAATTGTAAATAAGTTATTGTACTTGCGACTTAATTACCTATTTTAATAAAACACGTAATAATGAATATTTTTTATATATTGTCAGGATTTTGGGAGGTCATTGACCAAATGACCATATGCTTTTTAATATTACAAAACCAAAATACCATTACTTTAAAAACAATTTTGATCAAAGCAAAGACATAACTTTAAAAAATTAACTACCCTTTGCTTCATAAAAATTGTTATTTACGGATTGGTCGTATCTAGATAGTATTTGTGACGTTGATTTGGCTTGTAACTACTTATACGAAAAAATATAAAGCGCGTTAGATCAATGTGTGCCTACCATTAAAAATAATATTATGAAACGTCAGTAGCCTCCTTGGTTTTCTAGAACTATTATAAAAAATTACTTTCATAAAAATATAAAAAAAACCAAGTAACAATTTTTACTTTACCAAATTCTCAGAGCTTAGGAAATTAGTTAAGCAAGCGATATCTGTAGCTTATAGTAATTATTTGCAGGGAAATACAGAATAGCGTGAAAACTGACTAGAGTCGATTTTTCGCAGTATGTACAAAAGCAAAAGGGAACATCTCAAATACCCTGAAATAATGCACTATAACGAGGTTGAGTACGATACTCCAGAAAGTATTGTTAACATATTTGCCACCTATTTTTCAAATATTTATGCCAACTCTAATGGTTACAATTTTAAGAATACCGAAAATATTATCACTAATAATGTTAGCCTAAATGCAATAACTGAAATCGATGTCCGAAGAGGTATAACAAAATTAAAAAATAAAATGACCGCAGAATATGACCAGAATTTCTAGTTTGTTGGTCAAAAAATGTCAGGTATTTTTACTAAAACCATTATGTTCTATTTTTAATTTAATTGAAAAACTAGATTCCCACTTATGTAGGAAAATTTCTCATGTTGTCTATTCATAAAAGTGGAGACTCAACAAACATAAAAAATTATCGACCTATCTCTATCTTAAATAACTTTGCTAAAATATTTGAAAGTATAATGTACAATAAGATTTTATTCCCAAATAAAAAACTCTTTTTCTATTTATCAACATGAATTTGTTAAAAATAGATCAACTACTTACAAATTTAACCGTTTTCTCGCCAATATCTTTCTGAAGTGTTAGACCATAGTGGTCAAGTCGATGTTATTTATACCGATGTACAAAAAGCCTTTTGACCAAATAGATCATGTCATCCTTTTAAGAAAATTACATGAATTTGGTTTTTAATGATGATCTACTCGAGTTGTTTAGGACGTATATTGTAGGCAGGTTCCAATTTGTTGAATACAAATATTATCAATCAACACTATATATGACAACATCCGGAGTTTCACAAGGATCAAATCTGAGGTCCTTCCCAAGTAGCACGAATTTCAGAACTTATCCAAATTGTCCAACTTTTACAGTAAATTTTAGTAAAATTCTTACATTAATTTATTTACCTTTAAGTCAATGTTGGTGATTCTTTTAAGTCAAATATAACCTTTAATAGAATTGTTGTGAACTAGGTAAATGCAAAGGCATTATTACGTAACTGTGTCACTCATTTCTGACTATAGTAGAAAATTTTCCCATATATGGTAAATATAGGTATTTTTGTGAGTATAAATTTACCTAATATTCTACCTTTAAGTAATTTGTCTTAATAGGTAGATACTTGAGTAATTACTACTACTTTTCGACTGTTTTTGCGACCTATACCTTTTGGTGCAAAATAGGTAATATGTGTAATAGGTAGATTAAGAATAACCATGAATACGCGAACATTATTAGATGTAATTATAGTATCAGACAAAACTTTAGTAAAAATTCTGGAATTTTAGATGCCAAGTTTTCAGACCATCAAGCAATATTCTGTGAATTAAATATGCCGTCATAAAACTGTATATTGTATAAAACAATTAGAGATTATAATCTATTCCGTTTTACTGAGTTTTATAAAGATTTGCAACTTGTTCCTGGCAAAGTGTATTCTATTTAAATGACATTGATTCAAAAGTAAATTTCTTGGTTGATAATATTATACAAACACTGAATGTACACGCACCATTAAAACCATTAAAATAACGCATAAAAAATGCCATGGATAACCACTACAATTAAAAATAATGATCAGTTTAAGAAATAAAGCTTACAAAAATTTAAGAAAAACAAAGTATCTGCTAATTGGAATAGTTATAAAACACTTAGAAATGAAATTACATCTGCAATTAATAAGGAGAAACGCGCATATTTCAAACAACTTATGATCAAAATGACTCAAAATTTTTGTGGAAAGAACTTCATTCTTTAGGTATTAGTAAATCTAAGAATAATAATTTACCAAGTCATCTAAATAAATCCTGAGTTAATAAACAATTTCTTCCTTAGTAATGTGCCAAGGTACAGTGGCTGGGATTCAGAACTTTTGAACTATTACAATTGCAGCAAAACAAATGATAATGCTCCGGAACTATTGTTAAAACTGTTGACATATAAGAAGTAATGCTTGTTATAAATAAGATTTAAAGTCCAATTGTAGTGAGTATCGATGGTATAAATACTCACATAATAAAACTTCTGTTGTCCTATAATTTTGCCTTATCTGACTCACATAATAAATTGCTGCATAATTGAAAGTAAGTTCCCAGCATTATGGAAGAGAGCAGTCATTACACCATTAAAAAAAATTCCGAATGCCAACCAATTAAAAGATTTGAGGCCAATTAGTAGATTGCCTGTATTTTTCTAAAATTGTTGAAAAATTATTTGTGATCAAATTCAAAAGTATCTTGATTTACATTCCGTATTATCTGAAACACAATCTGGTTTTCGTAAAGGTTAAGTTGTACAACTGCTCTTGCCCATGTAACAGATCATCAAATAACAGCCCGCGAAGAAAATAAAATGTCTGTCTTGGTTTTACTAGATTTTAGTAAAGCATTTGACACTATCAAACATGATTTATTATTCGCTATTCTTCATTACATTGGGTTTGGAAAATCTACAATTGAACTATTAAAAAGTTACCTTACTGACCGAAGCCAAAGAGTTCAACTAGGTCAACAATCATCTGAATTTAGATTAATCAACAAAAGAGTTCCTCAAGGATCTATTCTTGGACCAATACTGTTTACCCTCTACACTTCAAATTTTCTGTAATCAAGAGTTAAAAACTTGTTCTATGCATATGTTCACTGATGATACTCAATTGTATTGTTCCTTTAAGATGCAAGAACATCTAAAACCTTATTAAACTGATAAATGGGGGATTTAGATGCCATTTCTAATGTTAGCTTAGACAAACATTCCCTGCTACGCAGAACGCTGAAAAACCAAATGTCATTATTTTGGTAACCCCATTAACATAAGTGAGTTGCGACTTTCTGCCAACTTTATCATCTAATAACAGATAATTCAGGAATGTAATGATGCGCGTAATTTAGGTTTAATTATAGATAATTCATTTAAATACACAAAACACGTTAACAATTGTATAAAGAAGGCATACTGCAACCTCAGTTAATTTTTTCCGCATAGAGCTTCACTTTCACTTGGGTATAAAAACTATGTTTTGTGTGATACTTTGGTTTTATCTCATTTTTCTTACTGTTCGAAATATGGCACTTTTGTATTACGTAGAGGTTGCTCAAAATTTAAACGTGTACAAAACTCATGCTTGAGGCTGATATTTGGAATAAGGAAATATGACAGAATATCACACAAGCTTCAGGAGATAAATTGGTTAAATATGAGTGGTAGACGTTGCTTGCAGGTTTCATCTTTTTATTACAAAATAATTGCGTTAGCATAAACCATCATATCTCATACAATAAAATTAAATATCGCACAGACGTCCATACTCTGAATTTACGTAACAAAGGCCTAATTACACCACCTCCATACATAAATCATCTTTATTTGAAAGAAGTTTTACTTTTGGTATTGCATATTTTATAATAACCTACCTAATCAGTTTAAAAACTTAAGTAGTATATCTTGTTTAAAGCCAAATATCGTTCTATCATCTTGGAAAAAGCAAACACAATTTAATTAAATAGCATTTGAATCATATTAGATTGATATACGCTTATACATAATATTTTAAGAATATGTATCATAGGGAATATATCACAGAATTGTAAGTTTAAGTTTGTAAAAAATAAGTACTTAGTTGTTAGGCATGTAGTATTAATTTAAATTTAAATTCTGTTATATAGGGTTTAGTGGTAGAACATGATATTCCCCAGTGGGTTTATCTTGAACTTGCCCTGGGGATTTTCCAACAAATTTAGTTAATCATAAGTTTCTATATAAATTATAATTTGTAACTGTGGTTATGAATTCAGTTTGGTAAAATAAAGGCCTTTATTATTATTATTATTATTATTATTATACGAATAAGTAAGTTTACCATATTGGAAGTTAAGTTGACAAAGAAAATTCCCTGTTTGGTTAATTTTACCTCAAGTTTCAATTCTGAAAACCAACTTAACCTATAAGTACATTTTTACCTAAGTTGAGTAAATATATTCTTTAGGTAATTTATTAAAAGCAATGAAAAATGTCGAAGAATAATTTTAGACCTTAAGTTATTACACATTAAAAGATTGTTAATAATCTTCAAAATAATTTATGATAGTGGCATTTGAAACCGTCTTTTACATCAGGTAACTTTAGTACTTCTGAAAAGAAACTGTGCATTTTCCAAACTCCTCAAGGATACAGAGTATGATGACTGTGAATAGAAGAAATAATGAATTAGAAGATTCTGACAATAAACTTAATTTTGTTCAGGAATTACAGCAGTGGGCCACTACTTAATAAATTATCCCATTTGCATTAAACTAATTGTTGGACATTTTAAGAAGAAATAGATTTGAATATCTTCGAAAAGATAGCAGAACGCTAGTTAAAACACCTAGGGTGTAGTTAACGAAATGGGTGCAGAGCATTATTGGTACCATGGAGTAAAATCTAATTTAGCAGCAGTCCTTCCTACAAATGTTCAGAAAAATTCTATTTCAATATTTAATGTCGATGGAATATCACCATTCAAAAGTTCACCCTTAGAATTTTGGCCAATTTTATTTGTTATCGAAGAATTTCCGTGGTTCAAACCAATGGCTGTCGCAGTTTATTATGGTCATGGTAAACCACCATTAGATTTATATTTGACACCCTTTGTTAATGAAATGATTGATATATTAAGTAATGGACTAGAAGTTAATAATTCAAGAATAAATATTTCCATAAGATTCTTTGTTTGCGATTCACCTGCACGAAGTTTTATTAAAGGTGCGTACAAAAAAAATAATCAATGTAGAGCTGGTGTTATTTAGGTGTAGTTGGTTTTAATGCAACAGATGGTTGCTTAAAATGCACAGTAGTAGGAGAATGGGATAAAGGTGGTAGACACATCAGTTTTCCAAAAATACATTGTGTACATATTTTTACATTTCATTTGGTTCCCCCTCTTGATCATTAATTGCACAAGAATTGTTAAAAGGCAAGTTTTCAATAGCTTGAATTACACAACCTTTTTTTTTATTTTCAACTCGTGTGCTTCTTTTCTTTTAATAGCATGTTTCAATATTTTGTTTTTGAAGAAACAGACTGTTTCTTCTGATGACCATCTATTTCTTCTCTACAGCTCTCGAGTTGCCTATAAACATAATTCCGTTTTTATAAATATACTTTTTAAATCTAGGTATATACCTGTCCAAGAAAATAGAGTCAACACTTCTGGCATAAAATAGTAGATTATTTTACTAGGAGTTAAACAATATAATTGTTGAGCTTAAAAGTTTGCTGGCGTGGTGTTAGCTGAGACAGCAAATTGTTGAAAACAATTATATTTTTTAACTCCAAGTGAAATATATTATTTTTCTTCAAGCGTTTATTGCTAGTTTTCATGTGTTATTTTCAAATTTTCGAGATTCTCGAGTCTTATAGTGACTTTTTATTCTCGACGAATCAAGTTGGTACTTTACTGTTACATTCATAATATGACATAACCGAGGTAACAACCTCTAAATAGTTGTGGAAACAAAATAACTGTTTTGCTTTTAATGTCTAGACAGTAAAAAAAGTTTTTGAACTCACTACCTCGAAAACAACGTCTGACGCACTGTGTAGTCAACTAGGAATGCGTGTTTCCCGGTTTAGTCGACCGGGAAACACACAGTGGTGCCAACCCTTTCAAAGTAGAAAAGTTTCATGTTACCGCGAGTATTTCATAATAAGATGTCTATAATTCATCGTTTATTGTATTAGCTAATATAACGTATCGTTTTATATGTTTCTTATTAAGTAACTGAAAGGATAACATCAACAACAAATTTCGTTTTATTGTACGATCGCACAATTTTGCAACCAACTTAATGTAAATGTCAAACGTAGTATTCCCTTATTATACTTCATCTCGTGAAAGAAAATTGGTCTGATAATTTGACGTTTGGAAATTGTTATCGGTGCACCTGTAAAGTGGTTTCGACATAATTGTGTGTAGACCATGTCCAATAGTCGCAGAGCAAATATAACCTCAATAACAAAATCGAGCCAAAGAAGAAGACTGTCTGTTCCGTTTCAAAACAGATTAAATATATTTTATTTGACTTTAAATAAAGTAAGCGACATTTAGAATTAAATTAATCTATACAGTATCTTAAATAAACAACTTAAACAGTGTTACTGTTATATATATTTATCCGTACAGTTGGTGCTGTCAACTCTACCCAATGGAAATATAAACAAAGTTTCAAAATTCGTTTCTTCAAGTAAAATTATGGTTTCGTCTACAGAAACAGGATTTTTGGAAATGGACCTCTGGATCAGCCCTACAATAATATTGTTTAATTGTGTTCTAATTCGGACACATTCGCTGAATATACGGTTATTAGCAATTTCTCCACTAAAACGAAAAATATGTATTTATTTTGACAATAAAACCAATACTTAGCATTAGCGAGCGTTGTATTTTCTATATTGTTTTTCACTAGAATATCAAATAAATAGCAAAAACTTAAATAAAAATGTTCTAATTCATAATCATTGTAAATATAGATTTTGAAATATGAATTGTACCCTGTTTTACCTTCACTTAAGTCTTCTAAGAAGTTAAGGTCGAGAAATGATGCATTTTCGATTGCAGACTTCATTCCTAGGTGGAACAGGTGTCAAATTATTTGAACTGTTTCAGATTTTTGTGTAACTGCAATCGGTCTGACTGTTGACAGGAGGAATAGAAAATAACTTGTCATATTGCTCATTATTTAAGTTATTTTCAACTGGGTGCTGTTCGATTCTCCCAACCTATCGACAACAAAAAAAATTTAATTATTTGTCACAAACTTGCACAAGAAAGTGATTTTGCAGACTACAGGCAAATGTTCTAATGAAGATGAGAACAATTTGACTGAGGTTTGAATATTTCTCAATCCAGTCTATATTTTAGCACTAACTAGAACTTCAAATTCAAAAATAACTTGATCATTAAAATTTTTACATAGGGTAAATGTGCCAATAGTCGGCCATTTAACAGCCTGTTTTAAGAAAATAAATCACTAAAATTTTTGTTTTATGTTGGCTACCTTATTTTTTCACATAATAATTCAATACTCAATGGTTGGCAACCCTGAATATAGAAAAATGGCGTCATATATTGGCAACTAATTGTATTTTGCAAAATAAAATATTTTTCGTAAAACCCAACAGTCGGCCACTTTAAATCCAATAATCGGCCAAAGGCTTACCAATGATCGGCATACATAATTTGGATTTAGGTATTGGTAGTTTAGTAAAAATTCTGTAGTAAAACACGTATCAAAGTCTTCATCTCTAATAAAATATATAAAAATTAAACATTTACATACTTTAAAAAAAACAGAAAAAACATTATAAAATAAATAATAAAAGCTTAAAATGAAAACAAATTTAAAATAAATCAGGTACAATAATAATTAGCATAAGTCACATTTAAAATAATCTTCTTTTAACATGGATACTGTAGTGGCATATGATATTCCGGTACATTTTAAATGATACCATTTGGGGCAATTATCACAGCCTACATGCTCCGAATTCCCCTCATCTAAGTCACTGTCCAACTCTTCCTTGCACCCCCAGCACAGTTCTTTGGTTTTCTTTACAGCTGTACTTTTTAGGTTTTTTGTTTGCCTTTTCCTTTTCCATTATTTTGTGTTTTTGTTGGTAATTGAGTTTGCACTTTTATTTTCCAAATATTTTCTATATTTTGGGGAGGAGATGGCTGCTGGTTGAGGATCCACGTTTTTTCTCTTTTTGTAATTGGTGCAGGACAAAATAAATGTTTTTCAATTGGCGAAATATTTAATTTTATGTCTTGTAATATTTTAATTTTTGGTTTATCTTTTTGGCATCTGATGGAATTACTTCGCTATCAGCACCCAAGCTATTCTCCTGCAATTCAAGTTTTTGATCACCCTCGTCAGTTTTTAGATGGTCTCCTATTTCCACTTCAGGTAAAGCCGTTTCACAGATTTCCTCTATTTGTTTCAATTCTATGGTATCATTTATTTTAAGGCCTGCTTCTGGCATCTCTATTTTAGTTTTTAATTCTTCTAACTTCGTATTAGATTCTATTTGATTAGTACTAGTTAAAACTTCTATTTCTTTCGGTATAATTTCCTTATCTGTTTTGCTTCTCTCTTCTTCTTCCTCATTATTATTATTACCTTCGTAATTTTCTATTAAAAGTTCTTGTACATTATTTTCATTGATATAAACATCAGAATTAACACCAACACTGATAACTTCTGGTAATGGATCATCAAGAAATATGATAGGCAAATCTTGAATAGGAAATCTGTCCTCGGGTTCTTCTAAATGTTGAAAATAATCAACAGGACTCTGATTTGTCTCAATTGGTTCATTTTCGATTAGATTTTCCTGTGGCTGCTCTTGAAAACTTGATTTAAAACTATTAAGTTGATGCACCAATTCGTCGATGGTGAAACTTTCCTCGAGTCTGTCTTCAAACTTCGTTAGCAGTACTCTCCTGGTGACATCAATTTCTTCATCTGTGATCGGATTTTCGTTGGACTTATTCTCATTTACCTTTGATTCCAAGTGATTTTGGACACATTTGCTATAATCCACGGCGTCCGGGTCAAATGGGAAAAGTCCACATTTTCTAAAGCCTTTTATGATGTATTGAGGTAATGCAGGTGTTTCCAAAACAGTCTTAAGCAGTGGGCAGAATGTTGTTTTAGTAACAGCAGAGTGACTGTTTTCAGGTTTTGCTAACCATTGACGGATTACTTTCTTCCACTCAGATTTTAAGGGTTTGAAAACAGCCACATCTGCCGGTTGCATCATGTGGGTTGTATAATATAATATCATTTTCGTAGCAGAATCGGCTAAGTTCCATAGTTAAATGTGATTTATGACCGTCAATAAGAAAGAGTACTGGAAACTTGGTATTTTGTGACTTTAACCAAGGAAGCAACTGAGTGGAAACATATTCAAAGAAAACTTCACTCTTCATCCATCCAGAATCTGATTTTGTTATGAACCATGATGGATCACTGCTGTCTAAAATTGCTTTTGGAATTCGAATATACTTAAAACCACATGGCACTGCAGTTTTTCCACTAGCAGTAAAAACAAGAAGTGAAGTAATGTTTTCTTTGTCATTTCCTCTCCTTATTTCTAAAATATTCCTGGCACCTTTAGGACCTAACACTTTTCCAGTTTTGGGACACAAATTAAAGCCACTTTCATCCCCATTAAGTATTCTTTCTGGATCAAGTAGAATGTCTAAGTTATTTGTTTCTTCCAAATACTCCCGTAAATCAGAAAACCACTTTTTAATGTACTGTTCGGTAATAACAGCTCTTCCTTTGGTTAATCCTTCAGGTTCCCGAAGCGATAATTCTGGATGTCGCTTTATGAAACATTTGTACCATTTTTCCCCTGGGCGATTATTTGTAAAGGAAGTTTGCCTCTTATCATCAGCAACAATTTTCGCTACTGTGTCCATAAGATCAGACTTTTTCTGAGGGAACCCACATTTACACAAATCTATCAACCATTTTACTATTTTTGATTCTTCCTCTCTTGTAAGTACTGGATCTCTACCCATTTGTCTAGGCCCTTCTCGAACTCTTCCTTTTATCCTGTCTTGTATTGTTGCTCTTGGCACCCCAAATGTCTTACTTGCTGCCCTGGTGCTTAAATTTTCCTCTCTAATTGCTTTTAGAGCGCGAGCCATAGAATCCTCAGAGTATTTAAAAAAAACTCGCTTTTCCTGAGCCATTTTACTTTTGGTGAAGGGAAATCTGAAAAAAATCTAATAGTCGGCCACCAAGTTCGGCTCCCCTATATTGAACTTATTAAAAATGATTTAGAGTAAATAATGATGTGGCCGACTTATGGCTGCTTGATTGAAGTTACCACTTTATCAGTTTTGACAGAGAAATACTAATGATTTGATGTAGGATAGACTGAATAGGACATAGGTTTAAAGAAAACAATAGTCCTAATGTCGGCCAATATGGCCGATATTAGAAATGAACATATTTCGCTTTCCAATGGTCGGCCGGGGCAAAAAACGTTAAAAATGAAATTTTGTAAGAACTTAACCTATAAACATTTAAATAGAGTCTATTTGAATAATATAAAAGTAAATTAAAAGTACTTACCCAATTACAAGCTATACAGTAGTTACTTTCTGCACCTTGCACCTTAACACAAACTTTAAACTTAGTTTAGAATCAAAATTCAATCGAAAACCGACAGGAATAAATAGCGTCTTCATTTAGAATTTCTAGGTTATGTCTACCAAAATACTTGGGAATTTGGCGAGAAAACCGACCGGATGTAAGGAGTTCGTTATTTTAAATTTAAATTACTTCAATTTCTTAATTTTTAACGATTTATGTGTAGATGGCCGACTGTTGGGGTATGGCCGAAGTTAGGCACATTTACCCTACGACTGGATGGGAAATAATATTTACTTATTTAATAAATTTAAATCTGTTAATTACACTTCTTCAGCGTCCGTGTGTGGAGCTTCGATGTATTCTCTTTCCCACAATAATGCTTCTTCAAAAGTGTTAAATTCTTGTTTTACACACTTGTATGATTTCCAATCAGATTCCGGTAATGGTGTAACATCTTTACGGCAAGAATCTTGAAGTTTATTTGGCCACATCACATAATTATTGTTCTTAATCATCCACCCACATGGTACTGCAGAAAACTCTAAACTGGTTTTATTTCGCCTTTTTCTTAAAAATGCCACAATATCCCACGACATAATCTAATCTGTGATATAATTTTTAATTTAAATAAAAATTATAAACAACTCACAATATGTTTTAGCGCCTAAAACATTTATAGATTATAAACACAAGACAGTGGCGTAACAAGATTAAACGTGTAGCGGGTTTAACTGTATAACAAAAGATGCATATTTTTGTGCATTAATTTTTGCACACACCCGACTTATGTGCAATGCTTAAAAAACTACAACAATTGTTAATATCATATAGCAACGATTATTTTTAAGTATCGTTTAAGTTTGGTGCTACTCTGGCCAGTAGTAACTTTGTATAGTTTGTTTTTTGGATCTTTGCAGATCTGGCCACCATTCAAAGCGTATGAATTAAGGTTTAAACGTACATAAACTTATTTCGTTATTTCATTACTTACTTATGGCAAGTAGCTTTGCATCTATCTTTATTTACTAGATAAATTGTTAAGATGTTTGTCGTTTTATATTGACATACAACTGCAAGATCCAAATACAAACTATACAAATATTACATTTACCTTAAGGGGGAAAACAATTAAATTTGATACATAACATTGTGGTGTAACAGTACCCTACTTTAAATTGACCGCGTAAATGTTACCAACTTACAAAAATAAAACCCTAGATGAATTCAACCACTACGTTATGTTAGGACGTCAATACACTGATTTACTTTCGGTGGGAGGAGGAATAAGGTTGGTTCGAAATAAAAGTCACAATAAAGGTAAACTCACCAAAAGGATTAATATTTATTTTCCTTACAAAGTTCACCTTTAACCATGCTCAGCGTCGTATCGGTGAAGAAAGAGCATGGGAGAAAACTTCACCGTTTATGCTGTTTCTATCATTGTCTAATCAAATTAGAATTAACATCATAGCAAAACAATAAGACTAAAACTAGTCACATATTGTACATTTCAATTGTCGGACTAAAGTATCCGGATTTGTCTAGTAAGTCTTAAGACGTTAAAATATTGTTCTATGTTTTGTTAATACAAAACGATATTATTCATTTGTTTGAATATCTTTAATGGAAAATTGTTTCCTTTAAATATATACCGGGTAAATGGTTTTACGTTTTGTTTTTATACATAACAGGGAGGCGCACACTCAGTAACTTACTTCGACTCGATATCCACATATTGCTATTGTTTACTGATAAATAACCAACCTTATAAAATTACGCTACACCTTTACAATACCTTCACTCATAAATGACATAACCTCAGACAACATCTAAAACAAAACTGAAGAATGTTAGAGTCGGGACGCCGCCCAGAAGGTACCAAGTCCCTGGGTTCACGGGATCATGGCTAGAGTTGCATTGTTTCGTAACTGCAAAGTCAGGACTACAGACTTCCGATAGTAGTAAATATCTTAGTGTATTTAAACCAGCACTACACAGTTATGTGTACAAATACCAGTTATCAAATTCAAACGTCAGCCTGTACTCAAACTATATGAATTATCCTGTTGCAGTTAGAAGCACGGGTGAAAGTGTTAGTTCATACAAATAGAGAAGTTCATAACCTTTAAGCATAACGTAACTTTAAAGGTAAAGTTTTAATATTCATAAATTAAAACATTACTTAAGTCTTGTAAATTCTGATCACAATACGATAACAAACCAAGGAAACCTAACTTCTACTCGAATAAACCTTAAACTTTGTTACTCTTTTATTGTTATTTTTGGCCATTCAAAATTATTTAGTTATTGCGCAATAACATGTCAAGATTTTTCTTTGTCTTTTACACAAAGGAAAATCATCTAAACAAAACTCGCCCCTACATAAAAATATCCTCAAATTACTCATGTAACGCCAACTATCTAATTTAATTGCAAATCAAATAAATAAAAGATTACCTGCAAACACGAAAACCACACCCTAACTATTACCTTTACATCTAGTTACCACCCTCTCTTCTCTCTTCCCCCCAATTCCCCGCACTTACTCCTTTTCTCCTCGGTGGTGTCTAAATTACCTACAAACAAAGAACCAAAGAGCCTGCAACCAACATTACACATAAATATTAAGTATTATTAAATCGAGAATACTACAACATTCTCCATATTATGAGCTTGGTCTGCCTAAATTAAATAAAAAACTTCACATCCATCGTCAACCATTTTTTTATTTTTTAACAATACCAGGTTTCAAGTTTCATGCGCTTAACTGTCAATATCTACTTAGCAAAGTTTAAACTATAATCGGTATACATTCTGAATAGGCGCAAGCGCTGTTCTGGTAAACTCAGATACCTACTTGGGTAAAGTTTACTTATTCTTAAACAAATTGACCTTTTTATGTACATATTTACTCACAGGTATAATATAAATGGTTTAGTTTTCGACAAAGTAAGTTTAATTAAAGACCTTGGCTTAATTTTTGATTCCACTTTAACGTTCACAATTCATATATCACACACTGTCAAATCATCTCAAAAAATGTTAGGGTTTATGTAAAAATTTTGAAAATAGTGAGTGTCTAAAAACTTTGTACTGTTCCTTAGTAAGATCAAAACTTGAATATGGTGCATTTATATGGTATCCGCATAGTAAAAATTATATCGAAAGTGTAGAACCTATTCAACGGAAATTTGTCAAATTTTTAACATTTAATCCATAGATTTGGTTTAAAGTACCCGTCGTAAGATATATTTAGTAACATTTTTGTACAAATTATTACATAAACAAATAGATTGTATCGATATTGTATCAAAAAATTAAATTTTTAGTATTAAATTCAACTCACCGATCACCTATATAACATTTTATAATGTCAAAGCAAATACTAACCTTATGTTAAAATCACCTGTAAATATAATGTGTAACAATTTCAATACCATATCATATCATTGTGACATTAACTACTTAAAATTAACCGTAATTGTTAGTTTAATACATTAATCCATTAATTTTATAAGTTAATCCTAGTGCATAAATATGAATAGTCTTGTACTGTTGGGCAACAAATAAATTATTATTATTATTATATTATTATTATTATTGTAATATATACTATCCAAAAACAACAAGAACGTAAATATTATACAAATCCAATTGCACACAAAATTCAAAAAAATTAAATTTACCTAACGGTTTGGTTAACAGGTCCGCTACTTGTGGCTTAGTATTAATATATTCAATCGAGATGACATTTCCTTTTAACTTATTTCTAACGAAATAGAAACGTATATCAACATTTTTTAAGCGTTTATGAAACTCTGGGTTTCTACAAACTCTAATAACTGACTGATTATCTTCAAAAATTTTTACACAAACGTATTCGTTATGAACTTTGAAATCAAAGAGTAAATATCTAAGCCAACACGCTTAACTAACTGACACACTTAAAGCTATATATTTGGCTTCAGTCGACGACAGAGCTACTTTTGATTGTTTTCAAGATACCCAAGAAACTGTACAACCGAAAAGTTTGTACACGTAGCCCGTTGTGGATTTTCTATCTATACCATCACCCGCCCAGTCAGAATCCACCTATCCTACAAAAATCATTTCTTTATCAATGCACGTTTTGAAAATTAAACACAAATTTAACGTTCATTTAACATATCTCAGTACTCTTTTCAGAGCTTTCCACAGTTCCTGACTAGCTCATGACTGGTACCTACTTAGAATGCTAATTGAGATACATAAATCAGGTCTCGAACATAACATAGCATACATAAGATGTCCTAATAATTTTCTACAATTAGTTTTAATTTTTTGATTTTCCGAATTATCTCTCTTTAATAGATCATGTTTAAAATTAGTATTCATAGGTGTTGATGCTGGATTGCAGTTTTCTATATTAAATTTCATTAATACGTTTTTCAAATACATTGTTTGATTTATAGAAATAGTACCATTTGTCAAGTCTTGATAAATGACCATTCCTAGAAAATGTTTTAAGACAATAAACTGAGTAAATGTTAAAATAGGATTAAGTTGTAGACAATAATAATAGATAAGTGTTCGGCAATAGTTAGCGTAATAAATTCTAGTGTATGTTTGTAAAGATCGGTGCGTGTCAGTTGGCGAACGTTAAATATAAAGGTCTGTGCGTGTCATTTGAAGTGAGTGACGCTTTATAAAGAAGTGAAGTCGTAAAATTAGGCGAAAGAAAATAAATGAGCGATCTTGAAGAGAAACGTTACAGACAAAACTCAAATAGTGTTACTGAAAATTTATATGTAATTAAAAGAAAAAGACCAGAAGAAACATCCGGTGAGTCTGAATATTGGGAACAAGAACAAATAGTATTTCAAAAAATAAAAAAACAGTTAGATCTCCAATAAAAGTGAGTAACAACGAAAATATTAAAATACAAGCAGATATTCAAACGCAAAACGAACAAGAAGAGGCTGAAAAACTAAAATGGAACATATATTAGAAAAATTGGAAGAATGGAAACAAGAAATAAAAGAAGACGCTAGAAAAAACATGAAAATGTTAAAAGATGAATTTCAGAAAAATCAGGATGAAATCAAACAGTTGAGAGAAAACTAGAAAAAAGCGACATAGAATGGAAAATGATGAAAGTTGAAAATAACAATAGGAAAAATGGAAGACCAGCTTGAAAAACAAGAAAGAGAGAAAATGAAGTTAAATATAGTGATCAAGGGAATTGAAATCGATAATGCAGAAGTCAAAGATACGATCGAAAAAATCATGGAAGAAAACATTGGAGTAAAACCAGAAATTGTAGAAGCTTTTAAGATAGGAAGAGCCGAGGAAAGAGCGTATGCAAATAAAACAGTGTTAGTTAAAATAAAATCGTGGGCAAATAAGATGGAAATAATGAAGAAGAAAGACGCTTTAAAAGGAACAAGAATTACAATAGAAAATGACTTAACAATAAAAGAAAGAGAGATTCAAGGAGAAATCAAGAAGTTTGCCGAAAAGAAAATACGAAGGGAAAAAAATCAGAATAGGATACCAGAAAATGTGGAGTAACAACACACTATATATGGAATGACAAAGAGAAGGAGATTCAAACAGAAGTCCCGAAGACACAGACAAAAACTGATAAACAAAACCAAGGACGGTCTAACGGTAACAAAAATGGCGTAGAAAATGGTAAAAGATTGTGGAAATTAGGAACATGGAACATAAGAAGCTTAAATGGAAAGGAAATAGAATTGGAAGAAGAATTCGAAACAGCAAACCTGAACATATTAGGAATAACAGAAACAAAAAAAGGGAAAAGGCGTAACAACACTGGAGAAGGGCAATATACTCATATACAGCGGAGTGGATGAAAAGGAACGAGCGGCTGCAGGAGTAGGGTGTATAATCGATAAGAAGTGGGCACACATGATACACAACTGGAACGCCTGGTCGGAAAGGACCCTTTCAATAGAATTAAGAGACGCTAAACAACAAACTAGAACGGTAATTGTAACGTACGGACCGGATGAAAATGAAAAGTGGTGGTGAAAGATAGATACTGGCAAGAACTAACTGAAGTAACAGATAGAGCAAAAGGAAAAGTTTACTTAGTTGGTGATTTTAATAGCAGAATAGGAAAACAAGACAGCATTTACAAGGAAGTTGTAGGAAAGTTTGGAGAAGAACACCGAAACAATAATGGTACAAGACTGCTAGATTTCTGTTTAATACAAAATATGGTCATAACTAACACATGGAACAAACATAAAAGTATACATACCTATACCAGAGAAGTAACCAGTAGATCTGAGAAGTCAATAATAGATTACATAATTGTGGAAAAACAAAACAAGAAACAAATACTGGATTGCAGAGTAAAGAGAGGTCCTGAGATAAATAGCGACCACTTTTTAGTAGTAGCAAAAATAAAGGATACAATGAACGAAGATATAAAAGGAATGAAGTGTACTAAAAGGGAAGAATTTGTAAAAATAAAAACGTATAAATTGAACGAAGAAGAAGTAGGAATAAAATATGCACAATTAGTAACAGAAAAGCTAGATCAGAGTGTAGAAAGTTAGAAGAAAAGACAGTAGAACAAATATGGACAATACTTAAAGAAACGCTTATAGGCACTGCCATCGACGTTTGTGGAACAAGCAAAATAACAAACCTAAGAAAACAAACAGTATGGTGGACTACGAAAATAAAATTCCAGATCAAAAGAAAAAGAGAGCTTGGAAAAACTACTTAACAAACAAGACGAATACAAACTATGAGATATATAAGCAAGAAAGGAAGCATGTTAAAAATTAGTAAGTGAGTCAAAAAAACAGTTGGGAAGAATTTGGGAAGAAATTAGAAAACAACAGTAAAGGCAACCAAAAGTTATTCTATAAAGTAGTAAAGAAAATAAAGCAAAATAGGAATAGTGATGAAAGGTACGTGAAAAACAAAAAGGGAAATATTGAGCGAAGATACACTAGTAATGAATAGATGGAAAGAATATTTTCAAGAGTTGCTAAACAGTGCAGGGGATAGAGTAGAGACTGAAGAAAGCATCCCAAGTGTACAGCAAGAAGAAGATGACGATGACTATATAGAAATGGGGGAGCTAAATGAAACATTAAAATGGTTAAAAAACGGTAAGGCATCAGGTGTAGATAATGTAAACGCAGAGATGATAAAAAATGGGTGAGAAGGGCGCATCTTACTATTGTATGTATATAATAGAGTGTGGAGAGGAGAATGTATACCAAAAGATTGGGAAGTAGCTTTAATTACGCCAATACATAAAAAAAGTGATGTTAAAAGTATTTGAGAAAATTTTGGATAATCGTCTTAGGGAAGAAGTTGAGATGAATTTAAACGAAGGGCAGAGCGCTTTTAGAAAGGGTAGGAGTGTGCACGATCACATATTTACAGTCAGGCAGATTATCGACAAAACATTAAAACAAGGCCGTAATGCAGTATTAGCTTTTATTGATTTAGTTAAAGCGTTTGACAAGGTACCTAGAATTAGAGTTTGGGACAGTTTAAAGAAAAGAGGTGTAAATCGGCAACTAATCAGAGCGATCCAGAATCTATATAGCAACACAGTTAATATAGTTATTAGCAGAAACAGAAGATCGGAAGCCTTTCTAACGACTGATGGATTGAGACAAGGTGGAGGTTTGAGCCCATTTCTTTTTATAATCTATATAGATGACATTATAAATATTTGTACAAGCAATGCAAAATTTAGGATAGGCTATAAGAATCTACAGGAAATGAAAATATCAGAAGCAGTGTTTGCTGATGACATAATGATAATCGGATCAAACGAGTCGGAACTAGAAGAGAATTTAGAAGTATGGAATAAGACACTAATAGAATTTGGAATGGAAATGAATAAAGACAAAACACAAGTAATGGCAATAGGAGACCAACAAAGCTTAAACATTAAAGTAGACGGAAAACAAATCAAACAAGTCAGCTCATATTCATACCTTGGAGTGGAAATAGAAAACACAGGAGGACAAGAAAACGAAATTAACAACAGGATAAGGAAAGCTACCAACACATATTATGCTATCAATAAGTGTATTATAAGCAAAAAGGAAGTGTCGTACAAGACCAAAATTAATGTATACAAAGTGGTATATAGACCTATACTAACATACGGCTGTGAATCGTGGATACTAACAAACCGGCAAAAAATAAGATACAAGCAACTGAGATGAAGTATCTCCGTAGAGTAAAAGGAGTCACAAGAAGAGATTAATTTAAAAATACTAAAATACGATATGACTTAGGATTGACATCAATAACAGAATATATAGAACAAAGACAGTTAGCATGGTGGGGACATCTACAAAGGATGGATAAGACGAGACCAGTTAAAAAGTATGGGAAGCTAGAACAGGAAATAAAAGACAAAAATGAAGACCAAAAAGACATGGGATAAAGTAATAGAAGAAATATTGGATAGCAGAGGATGTAACTGGAGAGAAGCACAAATAAAAACATATGATAAAAAGGAGTGGACTAAATATATATATATATATATATATATATATATATATATATATATATATAATTTGTTGACTCTTTTACATACAAACCATATTCATATTCCGACTTCACAAACTCTAAAGAAGACATGACCTGATCAAATTTTTTGTTCCAATAGTTTGGAGAATCTTTTAACCCATACAAGGATTTTCTTAGCTTACATATACTTCCTTCTCGTTCATTAAAACCTTTAGGTAATGAAATATAAACATCTTCTTCAATTTCGCCATTTAAAAGAGCGCTACAAACATCTAATTGATATAGTCTAAATTGAAATTGATTGCAGGTCGCTAAGAAAACTCTTATAGAAGTTAGTTTAGCTACAGGTGAGTAATTATCACAAACAATATTTTTTTGCTGAAAACACCCACTTACAATCTATCACTTCGTTAATTTCAGTTTGATCGTTTACACATTCTCACGTCTCATTATCTTGTAATACTGTTATTTCACTGTTTATTCAACTATGTTGGTTCTTCACACTCAATACCTTCGTCGTAAGTAATTGGTTCATCATCTTCCATCATGGTATAAAACGCCGTTTTATAATCTTCCAATCTTGTAGGTTTTTTTATGTTTCGTCTTAAATTATAATTGTGAGAGTTTTCTTCCACTAACTCAAGGTTATCATCAAAAACCTCTGTACTCAAATGTTTTTCTTGTGCGATTTCTTGTGTGTCCAAATTACTGTTTTTGATTTCTTCCAAAAATATATCATTGTTTACTGTTTCGAGTTCTCGTTTTGATTGTTGATTTTTTTCTTCTTGTAAGCAAATTATATCCCTATGACACCTAATTATATTTGTATTTTGAAAATAAATTCTATATCCTTTAACATTTTCGTCATATCCTACAAATATTCCTTCACTGTTTTCATATCCCATTTCAATTTTTTCTCTTTTGGTATGTTACCGACATCCTAGATCCAAAAATTTTGAATTCCTGAATATTTACATTTTATTGAACCACAATTCATATGGTGATTTATTTTTTTACACTACTCGTGCCAGTTCTATTTAGTGTATACGCCGCTGTGTTGACTGCTTCAGCCCACAAATATTTGTACTGCCCTTTTAGCATGGTACGAGCTGTTTTACTAATGTTCTGATTTCTCTCTCAACCCTTCCGTTTTGTTGAGGCGTGTAGACCGCAGATTTTTGATGTCTTATTCCCATACTTTCAAGTAAAGACGCTACTTCACTATTTACAAACTTCAGCCCATTGTCTGTTCTTATTATTTTTACTTTTCCATCTGTCTGTTTCTCTGCAAATATGATGAATTTTTTAAATTCTTCTTTACCTCTGCTTTGATTTCAAAAAATATACAAAACGATATGATGAGTAATCATCCTTTAACACCAAAAAATATCTTGAACCAACTAAAGAAACATTTTCGCATGAACTAAGTCTAATACATTTTGTGCTCTACTTTCACTTGGCAAAAATGACTTTCTTTGCTGTTTTCCACTTAAGCAATCTTTACACACATAATCAGAAGAAATGTCTGTAAATCTAATATTAAATCTGGTAAGTATTTTCTTCACATGACTCATGTTTTGATGTGCCAATCGTTTATGCCATACGCTTAAATTTTCAACGGTTTCTGCAACCAGAAATACACTCTTATCCAAACGAAGTAAATTCCATTTTATACAACTTATTTAAACGCTTCGCTAGAACACATGCCTTTATATGTTTATCAATCAATTTACACTCTTTATTGTCTGAAATCATGGAATATCCTTTATCTAAGACTTGACCAACTGAAAACAAATTAAACTTCAACTTTGGTACATACAACACATTGGATAAGATAGTTTTTATATGTTCACGTCCGTTAAATGAGTTTACAACAACAATACCAAAACCATTCACATCTAATACACTACCATCTCCAATTTTAATTTTTTTGTTCATGTCATTTTAAACAGTTCTTTATTCCAACACATATGTTTGTTTGCTCCTGTGTCCATTATCCAGTCGTTCGCTTTAATTTCACTAGATGACCCTACCAATGCGTTAACATTAATAGTACTTTTTTTCTTCTTTGCTTCTTCTTCTTTTTAAACCAGCAATTTGAAATTTCGTGACCAACTTTCTTGCAGTACGTACAAGTTTTTATTTTCCTTCTTGACCTTTCTCCCCCTTTACAACAGTCTCGCGCTTTATGTCCTATTCTATTACATACAAAACACCTAAAACGTTTATCACCCCTTTATCGTTGCTATTCTTCCTGGCAATGCTGGATAAAGCTGTATAAGTTTCAACAGATTCTGATCTCTCCTCTTCAACCATTCTTCAATTCACTTAATGTTTGATTCACACTTGAAACAAATTCCCATGCTGATCGAAAATGCTTATATCTTTCTAGAAGTGACATAAGTATCTTCGTCATAATCATTTTCTCCGAAAGTTCTGCACCTGCTTAGTGCAGTTTATTTTTTATTTTTTCAATTCGCGCAACATAATAAAATACGCTTTCATTTGCAAATTCTAAAGTAAAGAATTTCTGTTGTAACAAATGGACACATACCACAGAGTCCTTATCATAGACAGCCTTTAATTTTCACCACAGCAAGATAATAAATGAACAAGCGGGCTTTCTTCAATTCTAGTTACAATTAATTCTTGTGATAATGCATCGTTTTATCTCATTTAACAGCTTCCAATGCTTCCGAAGACCTGTCACAACATCGTATAATCTTCTTCCTTTTAAAATTATAGACGTCTGAAATTTCCATACAACCCAATTTTCTCCATTCAATTTAATTGTCGCAGTCGGAACTAAAGCTTGAGCTTGATTCATTTTATTCATTTTTTAAACACCAGTAACATGTACTAAACCTCTATACGCACCAACCGTGTTTTGACCCACACGTAATATTTTATTTAATTCAGCCTTTTTAGGCTTATTTTATTGAACTGACTGGGCCCGTAACCTATTATAATTAAATTATATTGTGGTATAGAGTTTTTATTATTTTTTGTTTGACGTTACATAACATAATTAATAATTTTTTGTTTTTTACGTTGCCTTTAACAAAATGTTTTTCATTGTTTTTTGTACTCGCCTACTGAGAAGTGAAGATTTACATAAGCGTATAGCCAATCAGGAACATTTACTTCTACGCATTAGTGCCCGGAAAACGGACAAAAAGCATTGGTATATTTAGACTTTTAAACATAAATAGTATATTGTAATTTTAATTTTTAGTTGTAAAAAACTCTTTTCCCAGTATTTTTTAAAATAAAAACACATAAAAAAAGTACAAAAAGCAAATAAAAGTTATTAAAAATTTACAGTGCCATCTATGAATTCAAGATTTAAGCTGTATTATTTTTTAAGAAATATTTGCTCGTTACAAAAAATTATGTACACACCTTTTTCGGGAAGATTATTCTATGCGCTCATGCAGGAAATTCTACTTCCCCAACTCGGTATGTAAATTATTACAACAGGATTACTTTATTCGCGAGCACCCTAAATATATGGTGCTATGCAACCCTACTATTCAATAAAAAAAACAATTGTAGTTAATGTTTTAACTAAATGTGAAACAATGTGTACCTGAATAAATTACACATTTTGTGTTCGTTTTCTTGTTGGTGACTTTTTTCACTGCATTACACCGGAAGATGTAGCGATTTGTATAAATATTAAAAAGATTTACTTGGAAAAGCCTACAATTCCTTTACTATGTTTTGTTCGCGTTTTGAATTTTATTAATAATCGATTTATTCAAACTGGGTGGAATGCGTGTACGCTGTGACTACCGACACGTTATCCATGTTCCGCCACTGGAATTACAGAATTCGTTGTAGCCATTTTGATTCTATCAACTGTAAAGTAAACAATCAAAAATGTCTGAGATTACAACAATAAAGTGTAGAATCTGTTTAAGAGAAATTAATCAAGACCCAGAATTTCTGTTACTATACAATAACATAAAGTTGGAGTTTCCTTTGGAACAAGTAAGTATTATCTTACGACATCGATTCACTTATATTATTCAAATCGGTTAAAGGATGTGACCATCACCGAGAACCCAGTCGCATGCATTAAATGCAAGAAGGAGGTCGATCGTGTATACCAATTGCATCCGCGTAATACCTCATCTCTCGTTAAAGAAGAAATCAAACACGAGGTTACCGAAGATGAGATAATTATTAAAGATGTGTGTGTGTTGTTTAATACCGACAATGATTTATGTATTGAAGGAAGTAGCTTTTTTTATTGCTACCAGTGTAATTATGGCACTAACGACAAACAAAATCTTATCGACCATATTTTTGGTCATCGTTTGAAATGTAATCACTGCTATTACACAACCCCTGATAATTCTTTGTTAATAAATCATGAACAAATTCACTTTGATCAACATTTAATGATACATTCTGGTGAACTACTTTTTGGGTGTGATAAATGCGAGTACAAGACTAATATTAAAAACAGGTTAAAAGTGCACATGATAAAACATTCTGGTCAACTACCTTTTAGCTGTGACAAGTGCGAGTACAAAACCAATATTAAAAACAGTTTAAAAGTGCACATGATGATACATTCTGGTGAACAACCTTTTAGCTGTGACAATTGTGAGTACAAAACGAATATTAAAAGCAGTTTAAAAGTACACATGATGATACATTCTGATGAAAAACCTTTTAGCTGTGACAAGTGCGAGTTCAAAACCAATGTTAAAAACAGGTTAAAACTGCACGTGATGATACATTCTGGTGAACGACCATTCAGCTGTCACGAGTGCGATTACAAAACTAACATCAAATCCAGCTTGGTGAGCCACGTAAGAGTGCACTCTAAAGAAAAACCGTTCAAATGCAATTTGTGTATTTTCTCAAGTAAAAGATCACGCTGCTTAAAAATGCACATGATGATACATTCTGATGGACTACTTTTTAGCTGTGACAAGTGCGAATACAACACTAATTCTAAATCCAATTTAATGACACACAAAAGAATTCACTCGAAAGAAGAGCTCTTTAAATGCAATTTGTGTGTTTTCTCAAGTAAAAGTTCACACTCCTTAAAAATGCACATGTTGATACATTCTGGTGAACGAGCATTCAGCTGTCACAAGTGCGAATACAAAACTAATATCAAATCCAGTTTGGTGAGCCACATAAGAGCACATTCTAAAGAAAAACCGTTTAAATGTAATTTGTGCGATTTCTGCAGTAAACACAAAAGTAACTTAAAAGTTCACGTGTTGATACATTCTCGTAAACGACCTCGCAGCTGTGACAAGTGCGACTACAAATCGTATTATAAATCCAGGATGGTGAAACATAAAAGAATGCACTGTAATGAAATAATGTTTAACTGCAATTTGTGTGATTTCTCACATAAACGTTCAGACTACTTAAAATTACACATGATGCAACATTCTTGTGAACAAGCTTTCAGATGTGACAAGTGCAACTATACAACTGAATCCAAATGGCATTTGTTATATCACAAGGAAAGAGTTCACCCGCCAGAAAAAAACATGTTAATGCAATTTGTGAGGTTTATGCCAGAATAAAAGATGGAAAATGTGTTCAATAATAATATTTTCCAGCTAAGAAGAGATACTAAACAGCATGTAAAATCCGTATTTTTAGTTAAAAATTATATACTAAAAAGAAACCCATTGTTATATGGTGTATCATTATTATTGTAACTAAATATACAGAGTGATTACGACTGACGCCACGGAGTTTTACTGAGAAACGGCATGTATTCGTAAATGGAACGCCCTGTATAAGGGTTCCTTGTACGTAAATTCAAAGTGTAATAAGTTATGGCGATTCTTCTGAAAATGTACGCTTTTAGAAAAAAATGAATGTATCTCATTGCAACAAATTTACTCTTAACTTTGAATAAAAGACTTCGAGGATAAATTTTGTACAAATACTTCCCTGTTACAGATATATCTGTTTTAAATCCACGAAAATCTCTGGGTATTTCCATCAGTAAACAAATTTATCTAATACTTCTTAACCCGTACAATATTGTAAACAACTCGTTTCGTACAAAACTTCACATCGTTCTGATATTAAAAATTATCGAAACTGTGTGACGACATAAAACATTTTGCCTGAAAAAATAAAATAAACGTCTAACAGCGTCGCAACTTTTGATAAAAAGTGAAAAAAAACCGATACGTCAAAAAAATACACATTTAAGAAAGAAGGAAGTGTGTACCACGAAGCAATTTGTAAAATAGAATTATGCATTTTAGTAACGACGAACGATTATTAAATGTATCTGCGAAGCCATTATTCGTACGCTACCTACTATCATTCTTACGTCGGGACAAAACGACACGAATTGAATATTCTTTACGCAAAGAGAAAATAAAAATTGCGTTTTCGAAAAAAATAATTCAAACAAATGTTATAGACAATACAATTGTCAAAAACTTTTTTTGAATAATTGAAAATTGGTATTGGTGGAGATATTGTTACAACAATCAGTGCCACGTGATTGTTTTATTCAAGTCCGGCCGGCCATTGGACAACTATTACGCAGTAAATGTTTTTATTAAGTACAGTTGAATAGAAGAAAATTAAAATAGAACAAAAAACAATCTAAAAAACTTGTTCACAGTTTATTTTTATGGAATATGTACACTCATGAAATTTAAAACTTGGACACCACAATTTCTGTAAACAAAAGTTTGCACATTGTGAAGCGGGCTTAAGGGTATCATTTACAATTCTAACAGCAGGTAGTCTCAGCAGGGGTTATCTTATAGAAGGACTGTAGAATGAATCATTACACTAAGCACGTTTTAGAAAATAGGTAATTTACGTTGCTTACTTAATTTTTTCTTTAAAGAATATATTTGAAGGTATCGCTAATTAAACACCATAGCTCGATTAATTATCGAATCAAAATTTTGTTTAGGAAATGTTTACAAAATAAAATTAGAAATAATTTTGATTTAAAAACGTCTACAAGCAATAACTTTTAAATTAAATCAAAAACTAAACATGGTTATTTGGGTTGACTGATTATTACTTATTTTTAAATAAATCTAACCTACTAATTATTGTAAGTTATTAAAAAAATCATTAAACTCTCTATTCATAATATTTAGTCCTTACAAAATGTATATTTTATGACGTTTCATTTTTTCTGTAGTTAATATAAAAGTGAAAATAAAAACTAAGGCAATTCTTATTGTCAACGTATATATTTAGTTTTTGACAAGAATTTATTACATAATTATAATTAAGATACCAAGTTATAGTTTAAAATTAAATGAAAACTTTTTTTAAATAAAGGTATTACTATATAAATAAATATAAGAAATCAATAATGGGTGTGACCTCCATTATTATTGATACATTCTTGGAGGCGTCTGCTCATTGACGCTATCAAGGTATCAATATAATTAATATTAATCGTTTCCCATGCGGTATCAATGGCTGCAATTAGTGCATTACGGTTTACTGGTATAAAATTTGGCCCTTGTTGTCTTCGGATAACAGCAAGTATTCGAGCCCAAACATTTTCGATAATGTTAAAATCTGGGTTTTTGCGAACATCTCGTGTTAAAATGGACACGTAATTAGTATAAACTAAGTAAATGTTAACAGTTATCTGTAAGATTAGTGTGCGTTAAAGTGCACGGCGTTTTAAGCATTAAAACCATCGCTTAGATGGCGCCGTGCACTTTAACGCACACTAGTCTTTACAGTTAATTTTCGATAATGTTAAAATCTGAGCTTTTTGCTGGCCAGGGTAACAGCTCAAGTTATTATATGCGGGAGAATTAAATTATTTATTTTTTGTCTTCCCTTTTGTGGGTTTGTTGTGTTTTAGGCAATATTATGGAGTTGACAGAAAAAATGTTTTAAATTAATCAGATTCATAGAATCTAGACCGAAACACGAACCTACGTTCATGGACTAAAGAAAGAAAAAACTTCGATACGTGCTGGTATTATTTTAAATTCGATGAAAAGGCCCGTAACTGCCGCCCGCCATTCACACAGCGACAAGGAAACGACCAAGGCAGTCGGTAATGACGGCACACTACTCCACCAGCAATCCTCGCTGCCTCTTTGTTACGGACTACACCATGAAAATTACGTTTTTGGTGGACACCGGCGCCGATATATGGATATTTTTCAAATCTTGGTTCGACAACATCGAGAGAAGACGTCATACGTGCTCTAAGACGCCAACGGCTCGGAAATCTAGACATACGGGACGATCAACTTAGGCCTCGATTTAAAACTACGACGAAGTTTCCCATGGAAACATCGACAAACCAATAATTGTAGCCGACTTTTTTTCCTACGAATTACTGATAGACATTCGAAGCTGCTTGACAAGAAAACATACTTGGCAGCAAACAGCCAACAGGTAATAGACAGGATTGCGACGATCAGCACAGTACAAGGAAGCACACCGTATCACGAGATATTACGTGAATTTCCCGATATTTGTAAACCCAATGAACGTTCTATAATCACATTCTACCAGACGGAACATTACATTCAAACAACCTCTGGCCCTCCAGTGTCGAATTGACTGGGACGACTAGCCCCAGATAGCAAAGAAAGATTTCGCGTTACTGTGCTAACTGGGAATCGCCCAGCCATTGAATAGCCTGTGGTCATCCCCACTGCATTTGGTAGCAAAGAAAAACTCCGAATGGAGGCTATGCGGTGACTACAGAGGTTTAAACGCAAAGACTATTTCCGACGTGTACTCGATACCATACATCGAGGATTTTTCGCAACAACTCCACGACTTCAACTATTGACTTAGTCCGAACGTACCACCAAATCCCGGTGGCCCAAGAAGATATCCCAAAACCGGCCACACCATTTGGACTATTCGGACTACGCAACGCAGCTCAGACGTTTCAGCGTTTTATGGAAAATATCACCCGAGATTTGGAATTCTGTTATGTATACATCGACGATATACTAATAGCATCCACCACCGACAAAGGACACGAGGAACATTATTCCAAAGACTCAAAGAAAATGGAATAGTTTTCTCGGGTACACAGTAACCAGCGACGGCACACGACAAAGCGAGGAAAAGGTTAAAGTCATCAAAGAAATCGAACTACCGAAAACCGCGCGGAGACTGCGCCAAGTACTGGGTATGATCAACTACTACATACGCTTTAAACCCAACCGCCGTTAAACGAATTACTCAAAAGCAAGGTAAGAGGGAACTGCCCCGTGCTTTGGACCGACGAGGCGAGAGCCGCCTTCGAAAGATGTAAAGCACAGATGACAGAAGAAATAGTGCTTTCCCATCCCAAACACGATGCACTATTGGCGGTAACAACTGACGCCTCAGACACCGTAATAGGAGGAGTAATTCAACAATACGTGCAAAGCGAGTGGAAACCACTAGCTTTCCTGTCCAGAAAGTTAACGACGGCGAAGAGAAATACCCAGCATACGACCGCGAGCTATTAGTAATCTATGCCACGATACGCCACTACCGCCATCTGCTTGAAGGACGTCAATTTACCATATATACTGATTACAAACCGATAACTTTGGCGTTCCAACCGAAAGCAGATAAATGCACACCACGACAATTCCGATATCTCGACTTCATAGGCCAATATTCCACGGACGTCCAGCACGTCAAAGCAATTGAAAATATAGTGACCGATACACTTAATCGAGTAGAAGAAATCTCCGAAGAAATTAACTACACAGCACTCGGAAGAACACAAACAACCCACTACGAGCTACAGAAGATGCTACAAGATACTACAACGGGCCTCCAGTTAAGATTAATTAGAAGAAACTTTTAATTGGAATTATCCGCAAATCTCAACTCTTTAACAGTGCCTTTTTTTTAGCCACTTCGATTTTAGCTGTGTCCGAATTATCCAAAGTACTAGTAATAGCAGATACCTTTTATTAACAATAAAACTTGGAATTATTGATGTCGAACGATCCAAAACACGCATTACTGAGTGATACACGTATGTTATCGTAGTTTAAGTAACTTACTACAACGTAATTATATCCTTAATTGTGAATAACTTTATGTCGCAAGACAAATTTACTATTACTCGCCGGAGTCTTACTCATTCTTGTTTGTGTCGATATCAAAGTAACCTTAACTACATTGACGAATCACTTTATAAGTTAAGGTGGCTCTTACAAAAATATATATACTGTTTGCTACATACGAACTTACACGATCTGTGTTCTTATTAAGCTAGTTTGGTTAAGATAGCCATTCAAGAAGTGATAAGAAGTCGTCTTGCTCGGCAGCAAATGCTATCTATGTTTTGTTATACATTTATTTTGTGTGTCGCTGATATATCTATGTTTGTATATGTGAATTATAAAATGAGAGCATGATATCCTGAATTACTGTTATATTTATGTTATTTGTTTAACCAATTAAACAGTGTTTAAACCGACCTGTTTTTTAAATTTTCAGTAACAATTTTTAAAATTTGGCGAAATTTGGACGTTTTACATTTTGCGACATAGGATCATTTTTAATCTCTCTTTTTCTCGTTATGAATAAGTCATGGTAACGTTGGATAAATATATATTTTAACAGCTTATAACACAGACTCAGTAGAAAGCAATGAATGCCAATTTCGGAAAAACTGCAACATCATCCAAAGCCCACTATGATTTATTTTAGATTATGATACGGAACAACTAAAGATTAATATTTATACTTCATACTAAAAATTTTTGCCAGAAATGTATCAAGACGTCTGGACCTCTTATGGAAGGTGCCAATATTCTAAAAGAAACCTCAGGATAGCGGTAGAGGCCACGTTTTTACCTTAACGTGAGAAACATTCTTACATTAATTCATGTTAATCTGTAAATTACAAAAATCTGTAATTTTAAAGACGACACAATACATTTATACGGTATAGTCTGTTAGTACAAAATTATCAAAAAGACACTAATCAGACTTTTTTGTAGGGTATTTATTCATATCGGAAAAGCGAAATTTTAAAAATATCTGAATAACTGGAAAACCTGAAGATTTAAGTAGCTAAGACCCTTATAAAAGTTGAAAAACATTTATAAGCTGCACGATAAGTTTGTAAAATACTATAAATTATAAACACCCTGTAACGAGATTTTTATTAGTTAATCAATAAATAGCAAAGGAAACTGTCATTTATTCAAAGTTAAAAGTTGTAATTATGTTTATGATGAGTATAAATTTTTTCCTAAAAGCTTACATTTTAAGAAGAATTGTGTAGTGTAGTTTAAACGGTGCCTAATAGTGTAAACGGGCATTAATCACAATTTATAAGAAGGTATCTTGGGTGTGGTCTTGTTTATGTAAGCACGTAAGCTGTAAGATAAGATGTATTCAGTAATAAATAAAACTTGTTAAGTAATTTCGCGTGTTCAACACATTACAAATTGGCAACGAGGTAAATCAGTTATAAAAAGTAAAGTATGTACGTATTTGTATTAAATTGGATGGAAAATTGATTAGAAGTTCCACGACAATGGCGAATAGTGAGAATGAAACACACGTGTCGTCTACAAAAATTTACGGAACAATCGGTAGATTAGAAGAATTTGTAGTAGGCAGTAATTGGAACATAAGGCAAATATGGTGCCGGAAGAAAGAAAAGTTCCAGTTTTAATAACATTAATTGGCCAGGCAGCTTACAAAATTTTAAAGGATGTATGTGATCCCATATTAGACACCGCCAAATAATGTGCTGCCTCTACGTGGAGAATTGTGTAACTACTTGTTTTGGGATAGAATGGCTAGCGGTAGTACGTTACTTTTAGAAAACTTAAAGAAAAATAAGAGCCATCAATATTGTTGTGTTCCACAGTGTAATAATTATTACACAGGAAATATATCAATGCATGGGTTTCCGTTAAAGAACAAATTATTGTGCAAAAAGTGGCAAATTAATTTAAAAATTGGAAAGGCAGTTACTGCACATATGAAAGTATGTAGTAATCATTTCAATAAAGAAGATTTTATTTTATTTGGTAAGTAAACAGATTAATTTATTAATATTCTGGAAGTATTCTTGTTTTATTTGTAGATAGTGTTAACAAACGTAGATGCTTAAAAAAGAATGCTTTCCAATCACAAAATCTACCACATGGAATTGTACAAAAATTACCATCATTTAAAACGATCCAAGTAAAGCAGAACAGAATTACAAGATTGAAACGAAGGAATGAAAGAACTGTCGATAACCAAAATTTACATCTTTAAATGAAGAAATGTTCACACCACAAAGAAGTGACAAATGTGATATGGAAGCTGCTACTGCGTTGTTACAATTGTATAATGTTCACAAAATGTTCAAATTCCGAGCAAGAATGTTGAAGAAAAAGCTGTACAAGTAAATACATTTGTGGATATTTCCTTAAAATTTGATATTGCTGATGTAATCAATACAGAGTATCGCCTGAAATTTTGTACAGGAGTGAACAACTTGAAACTATTTGAAGTGATTGTGAATACAGTTTCTAAAATATGCCCACCATTTGGAAAGTTTTGTATAAGGAAGCAAATACTATTAACTTTAATGAAAATTAAATTAGGCCTTACATTTAGTTTTTTAGCATTGTTATTTAACATTTCACAATCTAGAACAAGAAGATTTTTGGATACATGTATAGAGTTCTTGGACAATTATTTAAATCACTGATAAGATTCCCATCTAAAGATGAAATTATGTACAATCTTCCAAAATGCTTTTCTAATTTTCCACGTTGTAGAATTGTATTAGATTGCACCGAAATTTTAATTGAAAAAGTTCCTGTGTAAAATGTCGTCTGCGGAGCTATTCCTTTACAAAAAATTATACATGTAAATTTTTAATAGGTGTTGCTCCATCTGGCTTAATTACTTTTGTTAGTAAAGCATATGGAGGACGCGCATCAGATAAGGCCATTTTCAATAAAGAAAACCTAATAGAACGTTTTTACCAGGGCAGGACGCTATAATGGTCGACAAAGGTTTTGCCATTACAACAGAATGTGCAGAAAATTTTGTTGAACTAATTAGACCTCCTTTTTAAGAAAAGGTGCAAACCAGTTTAGTAAAGAAGAAACGATAAGAACAGCAGAAATTGCTCGAGCTCGTGTTCATGTGGAACGCAGCATTCAGAGAATAAAACTTTTGCAATCTTAAAATATCGGTTGCCTTTTTCTATATTACCATTTATCGATGACATAATGATAATTGTGGCCGGTTTAGTAAATTTGTCAGAGCCCATACTGGCATCCAATAAATTCTAGAAACTCTTTTGAATTATGAATATGTACATATATAAATTTAAAAATCTGTATTATAGTTAATAGTATAATATACTAGATTAATTTATACGCATTATAATTTAATTTAGGTTCTGTTCATAATTTTGTTTTATTTGTAGGGCAGTAATTGATAAAACCCATTTAAAAATGTAATAAGATTGTATTTAACAATTTACACATTATTACATAAGCAACAAATTAAATTGATTCTGTTTTGAAATTGTTTGTAATGCACGTTATATAAAACCTAAAATATACATAATGTAATGTTATCAACAGCTCATTGATATACTGTTTATCTAGCTCTACACTAATTTTACTAAATTCTTTATCAAATGAACTGTATACAATAAGATCACAAATCTGAACGTTTAATACTGCCATACCTATCTGGATTTGGCTGTAATATTTATGTTTTTTTAAACATGGCACCATCGGATACATACAAATAATCAATTTCACCGTTCATAATTAAATTATATATGCCCTTCGTAGCACCTTTAATGGGACATTTAACTTCTATGATGGAGTTTACTTTTTTTCTATTATGATGAGCCCGTCTGGACTAAACCCAAGCCATGGCATAATTGGATTTACAATAAAACCGCACCTGTGAACAGTCACATTAAATTTTTGTTGATATGCCCTAATTGCATGATCTTCATGGTCGCTACCATACTTCGTATTTGCATTCCCAAAAAAAACTATCAATAATGCCACTAATCTTCTTTATCCAATTCGGTGAAACGTTTTTCATATAAGTAAACAATTCATAACTTTTGCTAGCTGTTATTCTTAGCTTTCTGGCAGAATGCCACAAGCTATTGTTGCTTTGGTCTGTTGTATCTTGCGCTAAATTAACTGCATCTTCCATGCTTAAACATACATTTTTAATAAAATTCACTTTCTGGTTCAGAAAGTGAAATTGCTATTAAAACTAAGTGACAGTTGATATTCTAATGCTGCCTTTACTTCATCATTTGTAATTCTTCTCTTTATATCAAATTCATTACGATTCTTTGATATATGCCGAGCAGCCTCAGAAGTGGATGCAGCTAGAACCTTTGAAAGGCATTAAAATCACAATTTCCTTGTTACTGTTAATGCTACATTATCAAAGTAATGGAGATGTACGTTATGTGCAACAATTAAAAGACAGTTTAAATGACACTGATGTTTAACTGTGAGCACATCTCCAAAACTTTCATAAATTTTTACTGAAAGCCTAAATTTCTATCTACATCTCAATTAACCAATAATAAACTAAAAAATAAATTTTTTTATCCAATAGTAATTGGGGGGCTTAAGACCTATTTCACCAATGTTGGCTAATTTAAATAAGTTGAAATAGATATTGCTAAAAAAAATTAATGAATTAATTAAAATTGATGACACTGATCATAAGGGTTAAAAGTTTCAAAACTATAAAAAAAACTGTCATCTTAATAGCCATCGTAATAAATAATACGTTCAAATTAAACAGATATTGCAATACACCTAATATAGTTACCGTTAATACAAGCATTAAAAAGCCTCGGCCAACTCAGTTGATACATCACACTGAAATGCATTTAGTTGTTTAACATGACAAAAACTTCTGATATATAAAACTTCTGGGTTATTATTTCTTCCCCAAGTTTGCTCTAAATCTGTACATGTTAGCTCTGATAAATTAGCAGTTCTACAGTAACTTCTTTTAATATACATGTATTGTTTTATGTGACTATACATACCTATTTACCAACAACAACACAGCAAAATGTGTTTACACTTTCCACCATTCCCTGCTTTACAGGAACAGTGACATTTCCATAGTCTATAATCTAAAAGGAAATTAAGCAGTATCTGCATTTTTCATATATCAAATAAAGATTTACCTTCATTAAGAATTAATTTTACTTTGTGTGGAAAATCTTTTATTTGTGATGTCTGCAAACACAAACCGACAACAACATTATCCTCAATTTTACCACATTTAGTAATCATGCCAGCTCGTAACACTTGTTCACCTTCCTTTAAAGGTCGTTTACCTTCACCAAGGTAATTAATAATATTTACTATTGTGACGATACTGTCCATACTTGCATAATCATATAACACTCTCTATACTTCTCATAAGATTGATCCCAAAACAAGAGGCCATATTTAAAATACCTAGCGCCATCTATACGCGGCGAATTTCCTCAATTACCAAGAGACAAAACTTTTCAAGAATTAAGTACAACTTTATGTAAACAATTTGCATCTGCTGTATCTGTATTCAGAAAACGGATTGAATTTTATAATTGCCGTCAAGGACCGCAAGAATCTGTAAATGATTGGTTTATTAAAATTAAAAGGGCAGCGATGCATTGCAAATTTGGAAGCAAAAAGAGTTCGCTGTTGCAAAGTGAACATCAGGTGAACAAAGTGGTAAATGTACAAATGGAAAAAGTTCTACGAAAGCAGTCATATGAGAAGAAGGAAACTGCAAGGAAATCGAAAGTTCCGGAAGCCAGCAGAAGGGAGGTATGCAATGAAAAATGTTTTACATGTGGTGAAAAGAATCATAATTTTAGAACGTGTAAATTTAAGACGTTCAAGTGTAACATTTGTAATAAAACGGGACATTTAGCTATAGTTTGTTTTCACAAAAATAAACGGCCTGTTGGTGTAAATGTTATACATGAACAATTTGATGAATTTGAAAATGTAGTAGAGGAACAAGCTGAACAATATGCAAATCTGTATAATGTTATTAGTTGTTATAAAATTAGTGACCCATTTTTAGTTACAGTAAGGGTTAATAACATAAAATTAAATATGGAAATTGACACTGGGTCGGGAGTTTCTATCATTTCAAAAGATTTATATGATAAGTATTTTATAAACAGTAAATTTGAAGACTGTAGCACGATTTTAAAATGTTATGATCAATCAAAAATGTTACCAAATGGACAGTTAAGTGTAGAAGTGAATTTAACGGTCGAAAAGAAATTTTGGAATTAATACAGTAAAGTATGGATAGTCCGAACCCCCCATAATCCGAAATACTCTATAATCCGAACGCCCCAATTGCGTAAAATGATATTCATAATCTGAACACCATGCATTCTGCAATCCGAACGCCGGTTTCCGAGAAGATGATGAAACACTTTTTCACGAACTGAAAAAGGGCCGGGAACAAGGAAAACGATGCCTAATGCGGAATTTTCTGATGTCCAAGATGCAGTATATACATGGTTTCTACAGCAGAGAGCGCGACATGCACCAATTTCCGAAGCAATCATACTTCAGAAGGCTCGCCAGTTCTTCAGTGATATGAATTATGGAGAAGAAGTCAATTTTGAAGTAAGTAGAGAATGGTTTCAAGGATTTAAGCACAGATTTGGAATCCGCTCGTTGAAAGTTACTGGGGAGAAGCTGTCGTGTGACGTAATTTCGTATTGAAATGAAACAGAAAATTGAGCAATTCCATCTTTCTCCAGAGCAAATCTACAACGCTGATGAATCTGGTTTGTACTGGCGCTGCCTTCCAGAAAAGACATTAGTACACGCGGACGAAAAGGGTGCACCGGGTCGCAAAATCAGCAAAGATCGAATTACTTTTATGCCTTGTGCAAATGCAAGTGGCCGACACAAATTAAGGTTGCTTGTAATCGGCAAATCAAAAAATCCAAGACCATTCAGAAACATTGAGCTACCTATCTATTACCGAAACCAAAAAAGTGCGTGGGTTGATCAAGCTATCTTCAAAGAATGGTTCCATAATGAATTCGTACCAAGCGTAAAAAAGCATCTTCGCAACAACAATCTCGAAGAAAAGGCACTTTTGATATTGGATAATGCTTCAGCTTATAGGCCAGAACAACACTAGTCAATTACCGTGATGGTAATATTCAAGTAATGTTTCTACCACCCTGATTCAGCCGATGGACCAGAATGTAATCCAAAATGTTAAAATCACATATCGGAAAAGATTGCTGCAAGAGGTGCTCTTACAAGAAGATGAAAACATAGCGAATTCTTTGAAAAATGTGTCGTTGAAAGATGCTGTGTTTGCGCTAGCCGAATCTTGGAAACAAGTGCCTGAAAATTGGTGAAGAAGTCATAGTCTCAACTTCTTTCGACCAATACCATGGATGAATGGGATGTAGAAGATTTGATGCCTTTGAATGAATTAAGAGAAAAATGGTCTGATGGAGAACCTGATCTAGTGGAGTTAGTGAACAGAGTGAATCGTGCTGATAATCCGTTGACTAAAACAGAAGTTGAAAAATGGGCAAGAGGTGAAGATGAGAAACATGTGGATCTAGATATCTTAGAAGATGATGAGATCATTGCTTCTGTCACAGGACGGAATCAGAACTCTGATGACGAAGAATCTATTCAAAAAATATCCAGTATAGAGGCGGTCATGTCATTCAATTCATGTCTACAATGGGCGGAAGAAAATGCATTGCTACTGCATGAAGTGATTCTTCTAAGAAGAATTCGGCAGAAGGCTGTCGATCTAACCATCCAAAAATGGTTGAATTCTATAATCCGGAGTGTACCACCTATGGCAGCGGGTAGGTTGCAGAGATGGGCATTTTTTTTGTCTAGTTTTAATTACACAATCAAATATATAAAAGGTAAAAATAACGAAACGGCAGATTACCAAATAATAAACGCCAAATTGATTTAATTGAAGATGACAATTACACTTATTTAAATTTTGTAGAAGAGGCGATGCCAATAGACGCAAAGAAAGTTAGATTAGAATCGCGAGTAGATTTAGAGATTAGTACGATAATTGACGTAGTACGGAATGGATGGGAAAATTATACAGAAAACGAGGTAAATAAACCATATTTTAGAAGACGTGATGAGTTGACATTAGAACAGGGAATTTTAATGTGGGGTTACTGAGTAGTAGTACCGGTTAAACTAAGAAAAGCATTGTTAAATGAGTTGCATAATTAACATTTAGGGATAGCAAAAATGAAAAGTAGGGCAAGATCATATTTTTGGTGGCCAAAGCTTGACGAGGAAATAGAAAATGTAGGAAAAAGTTGTAGCGTGCGCAGGGAAAATAGTGACAATCCAGAAAAAAGTAGTTCGCAAAAATGGCCTCAAGCGTGTGAATCATTTAGGACCATTTAAGGGTAAAATTTACTTAGCATTAATGGATGCTTATAGTAAATGGCCTGAGGTAGTAGAAGTCACATCAACAGATTCGAAACAAACAATTGAAATATTTTCAAGGTTCGGGATACCTGTTAATTTAGTTAGTGATAATGGTACGGCTTTTACATCTGCAGAATTTTCAAAGTTTTGTGGTATCAATAGCATAAATCATATATTCTCACCACCGTATCACCCTTCAAGTAATGGAGCGGCAGAGAACGTGGTAAAATCATTTAAAAAAGCATTAATGGATACAAAAAATTATACAGCAACTATACAGATATTAATAAGTAGATATTTATTTGAATATAGAACGACGAGTCATTGTACGACTGGTGAAACACTAGCGAAATTAATGTTTAATAGGGAATTGAGGAATATATTGGATACGTTAAAACCCAAATATAAATATTCACAAACAAGAAAAAATTTAGAGGAATAGAAAAATAGAATTTGAGGAAGGAGATAGGGTGTATGCTAGAGATTATAGACATGCAAATAAACCAGGTTGGATTTTAGGAGATTACGGAGATAGTTGGTAAAAACATTTATAATTGTCATATTCCATCATTAGGTGTAAGTTGGAACAGACATAAAGACCAATTATTAAAGTATGAGGCAAAGATTAACATTAACGAAAACTTTGATGCTTCTATAATGAGTGTAGCTAGTGTTAATGATAAGTTAGAAATTCGGAGAACGGAAAGTAATAATGTTACAGATGCAAGTAAAGCATTAGAATCTCGTGGGAAAGATAATTCTTGTGATCTTGAACAAGTAGATATAAAAGTTAAAGATAATGAAAACGACCATATTGTTTCTGAGAAAAATGAAAATGTGATAGAAACAAGATTGTCTGAATGTATAGCAAGAGATAGACCAGGTATAGTTATTCAACCACCACAGAGATTAAATTTGTAAGTAAAATAAGTTAAGAATGTATTAAGGACTATTTACACACGTCAGTGCCGTATCAGTACCGTGTCAGTTCAGTATCATTGTTATCCGTGGTCGCTCAGTGATGTCAATACACACACGTCCGTAGTATATAAACAGTGCTTGCAGTGAAATATCAGTGGAATGGCTTGTTTTACCAATAAAGAATTGGCAATTATCGCCATAGCCCTAGATGAGGAAGAGGAAAATAAGAGTTTAAATAAAAAGCGAAAATGGGTACACAAGGCATGGATGACACGACAAAGTGAAGGAGAATTTATTACTTTATATCGGGAATTAGTAGACGATGAACAAAAATTTTTTGAATATTTTAGAATGTCTCAAAATTGTTTTAATATATTGCTGAATAAAATAGAAAGACATTTAATGAAACAAGACACGCACTGGAGAAAAGCAATTACCCCGAGGGAACGTTTAGCAGTATGTTTAAGGTGAGTAAGCGTAATTATTGTAATAAAACAGTTTTTATTCAAAGAAAGGTAACTGAGAACATAACTAAACATAAATACCAAATATATGTATGTAATACATATACTAAGTTAAAGGTCTTGATAATTTTTAAAAAGGTTTGAATCGAGTCCGCTTGTTGATAGGACGATGACGCAATAATACTTTGATCAAGTACTCTGGGATGCTGTTGGTCTACATCTGGATTAGGTGACGACAGTGGAGTCGAGGTTCGTGTAGAAGTATTTGAATACATTGCCGGTGATTGTGCCATATCGCATGGAGATGTAACATTTGGATATTGGCTAACACAAGGTGTTTCTGAAGAACTACTTCGATGTTCACCATGCAATGATTGGTTTGATCTATACGCCGGCGCAGTTATCATTTGCAGTTCGTATTTTTGAACTGTCTGAAATATTTCAGATTTGGCTAAATTTAAATAATATGGACTTAGAGTTTTGAGTGTTGAACCTATTCCAGTTAAAAATGCGTCCACGGAGTCTACTTTTCGAACAGATGAATTGGAAGGTTCTGACTTTTCTTGAAGTAGGTATTCCATCAATTGGGAAGATGCACTTTGTTGGGAGGCATTTACTTTTTACGTTTGTTGGAAGTTGTTAAATACGCTTTAGGCGTAGAAAATTGCCTTGATTCATCTTTAGTTTCTAGTTCAACAATTGGAGGATTTTCATCATTCACTGCGTTCTGTTCATTGCTTTGTTCTTCTTCATTATGTTCCTGTTCCTGTTCCTTCACCTCGTCTTCTTGTGATTCAATATTTCCTTTCGTATTTCTCTCATCAAAAATTTATTTAGGAATTCCAACTGCTCCGCGTATTTATACAGTTTTTATTTTTTTGCGGATTGTCCACTTTTAGTTATTGTTTTTTTAAAGCTTTTCTGTAATTGTCTCTTATATTGTTCCATCTGGTCTTACATGCGGACCCTGAAAATAAATTAGTGGTTAGGTGCTGAACTGTGCAGTCTATACTAAATTAACAAATACTTTTTGTAGGTATCTCGCTACTGGAGATTCTCTAAAAACAATATCATTCAGTTACCGCATGGGACATTGTACAGTGCATAAAATTGTAATAGAAACTTGCAAAATACTAACAAACATTTTAATGAGTGAAATGTTGCCTCAACCTTTAGAAGAAATGTGGAAAACTATTGCTGATGGCTTTAGCACAATTTGGAATTTCCCCAATTGTTTGGGTGCGATAGATGGGAAACATTTTACAATTCAAGCTCCCCAAATAGCGGATCTCAATTTTTTAATTACAAGAAAAACTTTTCTGTTGTGTTACTGGCACTTGTTGATGCACATTACAACTTTATAGCTATTGATGTTGGTGCTTATGGCAAGAATAGTGATGGTGGTATTTTTGCTAAATCTAATCTGGGGAAAGCCCTTCAAAACAATACTTTATCTGTACCACGTCCTGCAACATTACCAGGCATAGACACTGAGGCTCCTTATGTGATTGTTGGTGATGAGGCATTCCCTCTAAAACTTATCTGATGCGCCCGTATCCAGGAAACGGATTGAGTGATTCTAAGCGCATTTTCAACTATCGTTTAAGCAGAGCTCGAAGGACTGTTGAAAATTCTTTTGGTATTTTAATTCAAAAATTTAGAATATTTACGAGACGAATCCAGGCCAAACCGGAAAATGTAGATAATATAATTTTGGCAGCTTGCATTCTACATAACTTCATAAAAATATAACACAAGCACATATACATATCAAAATCCAAATGCAAACTTGGATGTTATTCGGCAGACAAACCGACAAAATCTACCTATGCAAGGGAAATGCAACTAATGCCGCATTTGTTGTAAGAGAATTGTTTACTAACTACTTTATATCAGATATTGGACGTGTGCCTTGGCAAGATGAAAAAATTTAAGAAACGGTTATTTTATAACTTATTTAATTAATAACATTTTAACTTTTACAATTTAATAATAAAGTAACAACTTACCTTCAAGTTTCAGTTCTTTTCCTATATTTCCCCAAATATTGTTTTAAAACCGGTGTCCATGTATTTTTTATTTGACAAATCGTACAATTCTGGACAATCTCGTACTAATTCAATTAATTTTTCATCCATTTTTTATTTTTTCTTAGAGCAACCAAAATATCCCGTTAGCACTTCAGTGAAAATGTCGTAAAATATCGTTGTCGATCTATTTAACATTCACGTTACGGATACTGCAGCGGCACTGACGGTAAAAGACGTTACTGTGTCGGACTTGTCTGAACAGGTCAGTTTGATACAAACGCAACGATATTTTATTTTTCACTGACACTGATACTGAACTGACACGGTACTGATACGGCACTAACGTGTGTAAATAGTCCTTTATTCTATTTTTGTAAATGTAACAACACTTAGAGTAGGGGATGTAGTGTAGTGTAAACGGTGCCTAATAGTGTAAACGTATAAGCAATGTATAAGAAGGTATTTTCGGAAGTATTGTATCTTGGGTGTGGTCTCGTTTATGTAAGCACGTAAGCTGTAAGATAAGATGTATTCAGTAATAAATAAAAGTTGTTAAGTAATTTCGACGTGTTCAATACATTACAAATTGCCATAATACTTACGACACTCTGTATTTAGATATAAAAAAACCCATATAAAAGTGAAGTTTAATTTTTGAGTGGAATTCAATCATATTCGGAGTGGGCCACTTAGTTTTGAAGTACTCTTTATATTAAAAACTATTTTTAAAATGTAGTCCTTGTTGACTTACTTAATACAACTGTAATAGAAGTTAACGAATATATGAGTTTCTACGTAAAACTCCGTGGCGTTAAATGTTAAAATTAAATTTAGTTGTATTGGTTGACATCAAGCAAGCGCAAGCAGCCATCTATACAGGCTTGCAATCAAAGTTGTTGCTTGCGCTTGCCCAAATATCGAATCGTTCAGCAATTTAATATAATTTTTAACAATAAGCGGTTACTCATTCTAAAAGAGAAATGTTTGAATGTTTTTGGTTGGTAGTATCTTATTTCTGGAAGCTAATGTCGTCACAGAACTCGTTTGGGCACAATGAGTGATTGTCAGTGAACTGTCAATTATTAACCCCTAACCTAATTTTTTGTGACAGTTTAGGTACAATTAATTTGACAGCGCATTGCGGATTGGTTGCTCTATAATACACTAAACGTAATTAACATTTGCCGTACATCAAGTTTGGCGTTATTGTTATATGGTGTTTCGTAATATCAGACTGTTATTTTGGTTTAACAACATTTGATGACAATTGAAAAGTCACTCTAACGGCCGCCGGTTTTTAAATACATAATAATAAATTAACGAAAAATTCCATGACAACACAAATAAAGTATGATGTTGCGATTTTTTGTCGAATTATGCGAAATCCGGGTTTATTCGTTTTTCTTCTCAAGAAAGTTATTTTCCGATGGCTATGGCTCGATTTCTTACATATCGACTAAAGCTATCATCTTATCATATCGCGCATTAGGTTCTCTAAACATTTTAGTCTTACTTATAAGCGCCCACAATACAATTTTCCCAAAACTAAACGCGTTTGATTCCACATTAATTTAATCTACAATAACTTGATTCTACAGACAGCGCCTATAAAATATGCGTTGCACTTGCAGAATCAAAAGCTATATTAAGCTTCTGCTCTTTTGCATAATTTTTATTTAAACGTTTTCTTCAGGTGAGCGACTTTTGACTGAGTTGCTTTTATAGTTGCACTCAGATTGAATTTTTTTGTGCAATTATCAACTTAGATCAAGAACGAGATTTGTGATTGCACTGATCACAGCTGAAAGGTCTTCACTACATTCTATCTACAAGTACACTTTTAAATGCTTTGAAAAGTTGCAACACAACATGCTTACATAACAACTTTTTTTTGTTCAACCATTGTCTACCCACTGAATGGACGTAAGCCGTTTCCTGTTTTGGGCTGTTTCTTGTCATCGGTTCCTGCTCTTTTCTTGATGTCATCGAGCCATTGTTTTTGAGGTCTTCCTATGCTTCTTTTTGTTTGTCTGGGAAACCAATTCGTTATTTTGTTTGTCCATCTGTTCTTCTCTTGTTCGGTCCATTGCCACTTAATCATCACATCCGTCACTTTTGACTTTTTACGGATTTCCACGTTGGCGACTTTATCCCTTAGGCTAATATTTAGCTATAAGTTTGTTTCATGGCCCTTTGCGCTACCCTTAAGATGTTTACTTACACGTTGCCATTTTTTAATTTATACTACTCACTTCTTATTATGATACTTAGATTTTTGAGTAGGTATTAAAATATGCCCCTTTTTCACTATTCACCTTCTTAGAAAGACCTTCATTTCTATCTTCAAACTATTGTAGAAGTTATTAAATGTTCTACAATAACTTTCATCTGCATTAATTATATCCAATCCTGCATTTTGTAAGGAAATTGCTTTTTGGTCGTCTAAAGTCTAAACGATTGAACAAATAATTAGTATAAATATGTATTTTAATATATGCTACAGTAATATTGCCATAACTATATTATATTATTTATTCGTATGGTACATTTTAAATATTGCATTGTGATGTAAGTGTTATGTATGGTGCCCCAGAAGATCAGTATAAACCTGTATAGTGTGGTGACAAAACCGTGTGCAATAATGGATTAGTTCATCTTGGCAAAGCATTTGCTTCAAGGTTTAGGAAAACCACTAAAACCTAAACATGCCAACTCTTACCTACCTTAGTATTCATATGCAATAATATTAATTAAGTGTGTAAACATTATAGAAGGTTAATAAGAACATAAAATATAACAGCAATTGCATGACGACATATAATGGACCGGCCTAAGCGCTAGTCACGACAATGACGAAAAAAATAGCAAAACAATATAATGGAAAAACAGATAATCAAGAATAGAAAATATTGCTGAACTTCAGATGCCCTTCAGATTCGTAAGCCATAATATAGCTTCATTCGTTAAATTAAGAATGTTTGAAAACCCTCCTGTAAACTTCGTTAATTGACAATCCTCTACAATATGTGTAACGGTCTCCGGTTCGTTTTGAATCACAATTTGGTTTAGAATCGCACCCTATTTGAACAACATAGAGTTGCATTTTGAATGGCTTGATCTTATGCGATTCACTTTTGATTAAGTTTTCCTTTATTGATCAAAGCATGGGACTTCCACTCTTCAACTTCAGAAAAAGCCGTACTTAAGTAGTCTTAGAAAACTTAGAAAGAAGAATGGAAAAACATGAAAGAGAAAAAAGAAAGAAAAATTTAGTGATTAAAGGGCTAGAGGTTCGCGGAGGAAGAATGGATGTGAAGAATCAGGTAGGGGAGATGGGCCTAAAATGACATACTCGGGTAAAATGACATATATTATTTATTTCCGTTTACACTCGTGTTAGATCGCTGAAATTATGAATTGCCGACCAATCACCACGTGATAGTCGTACTCTGTTAGTTATAGACGTTAAGTGCAACCGTTTTGTAAATTACGTTAACAAACGTATATGCGAGCTTCAATAGTTTTTGAGGTACACTTTTAAGAAAAAGAAAAATCAATATTTTCATTAATTCTGGGGAACTGTGGTGAGAGATAGTAAAAGGTAAGACTGTTTATTATGTATTAACATGTTTATTTATTAGAAAAACTACTTAAAAAATGTAAAATTTTGAACTAAAAAAATCACATGTTTTGGGTAAAACGACATACCTTCGGTCGGGGTAAAATGACATACTATGTCATTTTGCCCTGATGCATATTTCCCATACTAATATATCTTGCGCCAAATTATTTCAGAAATTGTAAAATGCTAATTAATGTACAGATGGTCGGAAAATACAAGAGGAAGACAAATAGACAAAGTTGGAGCAAAGAATCGATGGACCAGGCTATTCGGGCAGTAGAAAACAACGAAATGGGTTGGTTAAAAGCAGCGAAACAATTTGGTGTACCACAAGCTACCTTACGAAGGCGATGCAAAATGGTAAGAATAAGATCGTTCAGGGTTCAACTAAAGGTCTAGGCAGATACCAAACAACATTTAGTGTTAATGTTGAAGAAGAACTTATTGATCACGTCAAATTGTTAGAATCTCGCTTTTTGGGTTGACTTCAACAGACCTCCGAAAACTAGCTTTTCAAATTGCGGAAAGTCATAATTTGGACCACCGATTTAACAAAGAAACCCGTATGGCAGGCTGGGATTGGCTAACGGGTTTCCGAAGGCGACATCCCGATATAAGTTTGCGAAAACCTGAAGCAACTAGTGCTGCCCGCGCTATGGGTTTCAATCAACCGCGAGTGAAATCATTCTTTGAAATGTATAGCAAAACCATTTCTGATAAAAGATTAATTTCACCAGAATATACAACGCTGATGAAAGCGCACTTTCAACAGTTCAAAAACCCCCTAAAGTATTCGCTACTACAGGTAAAAAGCAGGTTGGTGCAATAACCAGTGCAGAAAGGGGACAACATGTAACTGTGGTCTGTTGCATGGGAACAACTGGCCATTTTGTGCCACCGGCTATAATATATCCTCGAAAAAATTTAAAAAATGAATTAATAGATGGAGCTCCTCTCGGAACCATTGGGCTTGTACAAGAGAAAGGCTGGATGACTGGACCAGTGTTTCTACAATGGTTGCAGCATTTTTCAAGGTACGTCAAGCCTAGTACAGACGATAAGGTTCTCCTTATTGTAGATGGTCATGCCAGTCATAAGCATTTGGACGTTCTGGAATTCGCCAAAGCTCATGGTATAGTTCTGGTTTGTTTACCTCCCATTGCACCCATAAGTTACAGCCCCTTGATGTTTCATTCTTCGGTCCACTAAAACGTTCTACGATCAAGAAGTTTCCAAGTGGCTAAAGGAACATCCTGGAAGAGTGGTCACGCAATATCAAATAGGCTCATTATTTGCTGTAGCTTATGGGAGAGCAGCTACCATAAAAACGGCGACTGGTGGTTTCGAAAAATGTGGGCTTTTCCCAGTAAATCCAAATGTATTTGAAGAACATGAATTTGCTCCAAGCGAAACTACAAATCGCCCCATTACCGATGTTGCTCAATCAGAAGAAGGTTTGCCTCAACAAAGTCAAGGAAGGATGGAAAATCTTATGACTCGGAAAACACATTTCTGCCATTCATAATCCGATCACTCATTATAGTCCTAAAGCTGGTCCTTCATATTATATTCCTAAACCACAATCTGTTCTTCATGAAGATACAACCAATAAAACTTTACCAGCAAACAAACCTAGAAAACTTAGTAGAATATCAGAAATAAGTCCAATTCCTGAAGTATCCTTTGAGAAGAGGAGCAAAGAAAGAATACCCAGGGAGCCGCTGATATGACCAGCACTCCGTTTCTTAACGAAACCCGAAGAAAAGTTGCAGAAAAACTAGAAAAGAAAGGCGTAAGTCAGCAAGAGTTGTCAAAAAGCGAGTAGAACTCGAAGCTGAAGATCAATCTGAAGAAATTGATCCATTCCATGAGTCGGATGATGATGATGCTTCATGCCTCTACTGCTTAGAGCTCTATTCAATGTCGAAAAGTAAGGAAGCATGGATTAGATGTACAACATGTACGTTATGGGCGCATTGTGAGTGTGCGGGCGTTAGTCGAAAAACAAAACAATTTATTTGTGAAATATGCGTTTAATAGAATATGTAATAATTTATGTACTTACTTAGTTATTTAAGAATTATTTGATAATCCAAAATTTCGATGGATTGCATTTTGTACGTGATGTAATTTTGTTTTTTCTTTTACGTCTGAAAATTTAAGTTTTTTTAATAAACATGCCATTAAAGTGGCCAACTTGGTAGTATATGTCATTTTGCCCGTATATCTGCCTAAAATGACACAGTATCCATTTTTTTTTCAAAAATTATAAAATATAAATAGGGAGTTGTAAGTGCATATTTCTGTCATAAATAAACAAACAATATTGTCTAAACTCCCTACTTCACAACCTGAAAACTAATATCACTCCCTAGTTTCTCTCAGGAAAGCAAAAATGAAAATGGTATGTCATTTTAGGCCCATCTCCCCTAGAGGATATGTTAAAGAATAAGATGGGAGTAGAAGAGATAGTAGAGGCAGCAACAGAAATAAAGAAAAGAATAGTGATAATAAAAGTGAAAAATATGGAAGAAAAAATAAGTATCTTAAAAATAAAAAGAAAGTTGCGAGGAACGAGGATATATGTAGATGATGGCCTGACAAGAAGAGAAAGAGATATACAAAAGAATATAAGGAGGAAGCAAAACAATTGGAAAGAGAGGGAAAATGGTGAGAATAGGGTACATGAAACTGTGGGTCAACGGAGAGGAGAGAAGGTGGATAGAAAGAGAAAGACAAATAAAAAATGGTGTTCAAAAACTAGAAAGTGGAGGCGAAGAGAGAGAGGAAAATAATAAAAGTTAAAAAGACCATAGAAACAAAGTGGGGGGGAAGTGTAAACATAGAACAATAAAGCTACAAAGTAAAATATTATTTTGGAATGTGGCTGGAATAAAAATAAAGGACAAGATTTTGGAATTATTTAGGGGTTTCAAAATGGTGGGGTTAGTAGAGACCTAGCTAGAAGAAAATGACTGGGAAAACTGAAAAAGAAGGCTACCAGGAGAATATGGGTGGAGGGTTCAGTTTGCGGAAAGAAATAAGAAAAAAGGAAGGGCAAAAGGGGGGATAATTACTGGAGTGAAAAGGTATGGAGAGTAAAGAAGAGAAGGAAGAGAAACAAGTGCAAGGAATTGTTAAAAGGCTTATGACAACAAATAAAGGAGAAAACTACAAAATTTTTTACGATATATGGAAAGGAAATGAGCAATACTAAAGAAATTTTAGATGAGGTAATCAAAGAAAGAGAGGAAAAAAAATCATTATTGGAGGGGATTTCAATGCCAGAATTGGGAAAGAAGGGGGGATGATAATAAATGGGGAACAAAAAAGAGGACAAAAAATAAACGGGCAAGGCAGAAAACTTTTAGAAATGTGTGAAGAGAGAGGATGGACAATATTAAATGGAAACATGGAGGAAGACAAAAAAGGAGAATTAACATACATAGGGGAAGGGGAGGTTCAGTCATAAATTATGTAATTGTAAATGATACTAGTAAAGAAGATATACGAATAGGAGATGAAGTGGACTCGGATCACCAACCGATAGAAGTAATTTTAATAGGAGAGGAAGAACTAAAGAGAGAAGAAAATGCAGAATGGGGGAAAGAAAAATATAGACTGAAGAAAGTAAGGAAAGATATAAGAAAAAGTGGAAGAAGAACAAAAACACCAGAAGAGGTAGAGAAAGAGATAAAGAATATAATAGATATGTAATGAAAAAGGCAACGGAAAAGATAAAGTTCAAAAAAGAAAAGAAAATGGGAATAAAGACGGAATGGTGAAGCGGGGAATGTGAGAGGGCAAAAAAGAAATGAGAAAAGAAAGAAGAAAATACAGAAAAGTGAAAATAAGTGTAGAAGAATATAAAAACATAAGAGCAGAGTTCAAAAAATTATGTGAGAAGAGAAAAGTGGAATATCGAAAGATGATAGAACAGAAGATCAAGTAAATCAGATATGAAGGCCAGGCATGGGAATTAGTAAATTGGAGAAAACAAAGGGGAAAAAAAGAGAGGTAACATTAGATGAAGAAACATGGGAAAAACACATAAAAAGTATGATACAAAAAAGGACAAGAAGTACATAGTGGAAAACAGAAAAATGGTAGAAAAAAGAGTAAGAAGAATAAGAAAGGAGGAATTGAATGAAGCTTTGAAAAAATTGAAGAGGGGAAAAGCCGGAGGTACTGATGGAACACAAAGGGAATAGTGGAAATATACATGAGAAAAAATGAGAGAAAGAATAAGGACAGTATTAGAAAAGATATGGCAAGGTAAAGGGTTTCCAGAAAGATGGAGAGAAGCTATTATATGCCCAATTTATGAAGGAGGGGATACACAAGAAGCTAAAAACTACAAAGGATTGAGCTTAACGAACGTAGGGTACAAAATATACTGAGAGATATTAAGAGCAAGATTGGAGAAAGAGGTAGAAGAAAAAAAATAATACCAGATTGGCAAACTGGTTTTAGAAAAGGAATGGAGGACAACAGACAACATCTACATACTAAAACAAGTTATAAATAAAGAAATAGGAAAGAAAGAAGAAAAAGTTTTTGCGGTGTTTATAGACATAAAAGCTGCATTTGACCGAGTGGAACGAAGGATACTATGGGAAGTGATAAGAGGAAACGGGATAAGTAAATACATAATAGAAGAGATATATATGGAAACAAGATGCAGAGTAAGAGTAAAAGAAAAACTAGGGAAAGTATTTTGGAAGGAGAAGGGGCTAAAACAAAGTTGTCTACTAAACCAAATGTTATTTAATCTGTATATAAAAGATTTGGAGGAGAAACTACAGGAAGGTCAAGTTGGAAGAATAACTGTGGGAAGAAAAAGTCTAATAATCTTAGCATATGCAGACGATATAGTACTCTTTACAAGGAATGAAAAAGAGATGAGGATCAATGGTTAAGAAATACCACTATCATCTGTATCACATTCGACTACATCAGCATTTGACAGAAAAAATTATGATTTTTGTTTATGGACTTTAGACAGTGATTAGCATACTGTAATGTTATAATAAGACATTAACTGATTAGATTACGTATGCATTTTTTCGTTTAAAATTTCTCGCTACCATTAATTTAAAGAAAATTGTAAATTGAGCAAAAAATGTAACACTTAGGCATAGGACACCCTTATACTATTCCAAAGATGACTTTTTTGTTAACGTTATGAATTAATAAAATACAGGGTGTTCTCTTTTAAAATAAGGCTCATATTACATATTGAATGATCTAATAATTAACTTGAAAATTCTAAACACTCTGTAAAGAGATGTTTCATATTTAATCAAGGAATACATACATTCATCTAATATCCAACTATTTAAACGTAAAAGTAAATATGTTATGAGTTGTTGGATTAGAAGATATTAAATTTTTTTAATACTTCATATTTTAAGAAAAGTCGACGAAACTGAGAATGCTCTGTAGTTAGGTATAGAGAACCTTTATAAAAGTATATCTTATTTTTTACGGGCAATCAAAAAACGCAATACAATTCAGGGTGTTCCATAAGAAAAAACATTACTTTATTGCTCCACACTTTTTTGGGACATACTGTATATTTCAAAACAATTTTAAAATGTAAAGTATATCAACCTGCAAGCTACTAAAAAGACAAACCTTGTAAAACTTTTACTGTTTTACTATAAATCTCCGTACCGATGGTGGTGATTCACCCTGTATATGTTTGTTTTTTATCAACTTTATAATCAATGCTGACACTATCAACATGTTATCCATGATCCGCCACTGGAATTATAGAATTCCTGGTTGCCATTTTAATTCTTTCAACTATTAAGTAAGCAATAAATAATGTCTGACATTACAACAATAATGTGTAGAACTTGCTTAAGAGAAATTAAGCAAGACTCAGAATATCAGTTAGTAAACAATAACATAAAGCTGGAGTTTCCTTTGGAACATGTAAGTATTATCTTATACGACATTGATTCACTTATATTATCCAAATTGATTCAAGGATGGGGCCATCATCGAGAACCCAGTCCCATGCATCCAATGCAAGAAGGAGGTCGATGATGTACACCAATTATATACTCAATTGCATTCAGGTGATATCTCATTTCTCGTTAAAGAAGAAATCAAACAGGAGGTTACCGAAGATGAGAAAATGATTAAAGACGAGTGTATGTTGTTTAATACTGACATTGATTTATGTATTCAAGAAAGTAGCGTTTTTTATTGTTACCAGTGTAATTATGGCACTAACGACAAACAAAATCTAACAGACCATATTTTTGGTCACCGTTTGAAATGTAATCAGTGCAATTACACAACCCCCGATAATTCTTTCTTAATAAGTCATGAACAAATTCACTTTAATCAGATCAGAACTTTACAGAATAATTATCATTTCATAGAAAATCGATCCTTTGATGATCATATGGCTAAGCGTACATTCAGCTGTGACAAGTGCGACTACAATACTTATTCTAAATTCATTTTGGTGAAACACAAAAAAATTCACTTCGAAGGAAATCCTTTTAAGTGCAATTTGTGTGTTTTCTCAAGTAAAAGATCAGACTCCTTCAAAAGGCACATGATGTTACATTCTGGTGAACTACCTTTTACCTGTGATCAGTGCGACTACAAAGCCCAAAACAAATCTAGAATGGTGGAACACAAAAGAACTCACTCAAAAGAGAAACTTTTTAAATGCAATTTGTGTGTTTTCTTAAGTAAAACATCAGACTCCTTAAGAAAACACATGATAATACATTCTGGTAATCAACCTCTCAGCTGTGACAAGTGCGACTACAATTGTTATACTAAATCCATTTTGATGAGACACAAAAGAATTCACTCAAAACCTTTCAAATGTAATTTGTGTGTTTTCTCAAGTAAAAGTTTAGACTCCTTAAAAATGCACATGATGTTACATTCTGGTGAACAACGTTTTAGCTGTGATCAGTGCGACTACAAAGCTCAATATAAATGTAGAATATTGGACCACAAAAGAACTCACTCAAAAGAAAAACTTTTTAGATGCGATTTGTGTGTTTTCTCAAGTAAAACATCAGACTCTTTAAAAAGGCACACGAGGAAACATTCTGGTGAACTACCTTTCTGCTGTGACAAGTGTGAGTACAAAACCAATATTAAAAACAGTTTAAAAGTGCACATGATAGTACATTCTGGTAAACGACCTCTCAGCTGTGACAAGTGCGACTACAATTCTTATTCTGAATCCAGTTTGGACAAACATAAAAGAATGCACAGGAAAGAAATACTTTATAAATGCAAATTATGTGATTACTCAAGTAAACATTCTGACTACTTAAAAGTACACATGTTGGAACATTGTTGTGAACAACTTTTTAGATGTGACCAGTGCGATTATACAACTGAATCCAAATGGCATTTGTTATATCACGAGGAAAAAGTTCACACACCAGAAAAAACACGTTAATACTATTTGTGAGGCTCATGCTAGAGCAAAAGAAGCATCATGTGTTAAGTAATATTTGCAACCTAAGAATGAAGGCTAAATAGCAAGTAAAATCTATATTTATGTAAAAAAAACTATAAACTAAAAATAAACTCCCTGCTATCTGTTGTATCGTTATTATTTTATTTAAAATATATTTATCTTTGTATTTATTTGTATTGGTTGTCATGACTAGAGTTATTAATAACCGTGGCGTTTTTCTTTTGTATTTCGTTTAATAAATGAATTTTTAGTATTTTTATCCCTTACGTTTAGCCAACTTATTTTACGTGACTCAAGGTTGTTTTGTAAAACGGCATGTGGCGAAAAATTTGAGTCTCGCCGTTGTTATCAATAAGGCTTTTATTGGTTGTAATTGGTGGAGTAGATATTTTTTCTTTCCGGCTCCAGCTAAAAGACTTTCTTCTTTAACTGTCTGTTGTTGAATTAATCGCAGGTCTAACGAATTTTGGCTTTTAATCAAAGCTGGATTTTCTTTTGTTGACTTTTGAGCATCGTCGATTGCCGTAAGTAAAACAATTAAGTCTGAGTAACCGCCATTTTGTTAACCTTATAGAGTCGCATCACTTGGAGGCAAATTAGTACGTATAGTCCTCTTAAATCCTTTAATCTACATGGGATCCCTCGACAAGTTTACTGCACGATGTGACAAATTAACACCACCGTGCAACCTCGACCCGGTTTAAGTTACGCATACGGCTAGTGCTGTATTATATTATTCCAAATGGTATCATTACGGATGCTAATCAATTTACCTGTGATATTATTTTCAGTAGGTATTCACCGCCGGACCTATAATTAGTTTTACAAATACAAAAGTAAGTATGTTATCTACATAATCATGTATAGGTTCATTTGGAATTACAAAAAAGTTTTCGTGTTTTTGATACTGAAAATTTATGAATAATGTTGAAAAATACTAAACATCTCATTATGTCGCTTTCAATCGACCACACAGAAAGTGCCGACAATCTTGATTCTCCCATTATTTCGACACTTTGTAATTCTAGAATAGAAAATCGCTATTTCTATATTTCACAGATGTTTTTCTTTTGTTTTAATAAGTGTTGCAATATCTAGAACTCTCGTGTTAACGTAACACGTCCGAAAATGCATTCGCATCTGTTTTTGTTTGACTTTTGGAATCATTAATCAAAATAGATTAAATTATAACAACTAACTAACTAAAATAACAATAGCAACTATTGTACCGGGTGTCCCACGGAAAAGTTGACATAAGCATTTACTATGTTAAATTAAAAATTAACGTATATCTTTTATCTGGCACAATTCGAACACAATTTAACAACATATGTTACGGGTTTATTTACAAAAAATTAAAACGTACGCCGGGAGCATTCTTAGAAACGTCTGTCGGGTGTAACACTTTACGCGAAAGTTGAATTTGCCGCGCATGTTGACATTTTTTCATTGGTGGATTGATTAATTCACGTAAAGTTTCTAAGATTACGAGCGCACATTTTCCTACTTCCTTCTATTGGGCGTTTTCCGAGTGCTTCGTGAAGCTAAAATTTTACACGTAAATTATTTATGTGTGCTTGAATAATTCTAAATTAAATTGGTGTTTAGATGTAAATCCAACCGCATTCGCCGTAAGTACTTCTTTTCTATTTCTTTTGTTGTCTAGTCCCAGCCAACACTGACTTGTATGAGATATCCGTGCAATATCTTTGAGATGTTATATTAACTTCACAATGAAAACAAAACAGTTACCATATGAGTCTCAATGCGATGTCAAGCTGAGAGGTTCTTGCAACTTCACTATTACTTCATGCTTCAAACATCATCATTTCATACGTTTAGCGAAATCAGGGGGATTTCGTTTTGCGATCTCTTGGATCTGCTACGTTAATTCTTTGGTTACGTTCGTCGTCGTTAAATTTTGTTTATTTGTTATTTAAAAATAATTTATCTTGATTTATCTGGTAAGCAATTTAAATTTGTTATTATTATACTGAGTAAGCACTGGGAACAATTATCGTACTGTTTTGTTCTAACATTTACAGTTTATAACCTTAAAATTTGCTTGTGCTGAAAGCTGCTCTTGGTTAGGAGAACGTAATAATTTTGCACTGTACAATTTACATTTTATTCAGTTGATATACGGTAATCGCTGATTTGGGTTTAGTAATTTTTATGTTGTACATTTTTTTCATTAAATAAATACAACTACTAATAAGTATTATTGTTTCAATGCGAGTTAGGGCGTTCGATTAGCGACCTCATTTTGCATTCATACAGTGATATCTCAAAGAACTTACTCTGCGACATATTTAAGTTACACAAAAGAAGTTAATAGGAAGTGCACAGTGATGCATATGTAACTTACAATAAACCTCCCTGGGATGTCGCCGCAACTTTGAATGTGGCGGACATTTGCCGGTCTTGGCGACTATCAAGCACTCTCTCTTACTTCTCAACGACCTCACTGTGCTCGCTAGAGTGGTTGTGTTAATTCTAATTACTACGTATGCTTTAGCACGTGTCTTGACCTCATACTCTACTCGTGTATTACAATCTGGATAGGGGTGCTGGAATGGCTATTTAAGAATCCTTTCAAAGGAAAGGAACACCAACTGCAGCGTCTATTTAACAACAGAAAAAACCCCAAATAACTGCACCAAAAACTTTACTCCGGACACGTGTTTCAACAGTTAAGCTGTTATCATCAGCGATACCGATACTGTATCGGTATTGCTGATGATGCTTGCAGCTGTTAAACACGTGTCAATAAGCTTTTGGTGCAGTTTTTGGTGTTTTTCTGTTGTTAAGAATCACTTTGCTATATAACTTAACGACTACCATGGTTTTTACCTACATTTAAGCTGCCAACGGCTAATGAACTCAACAGGCTGAGGGGTCGTTCGTTTACGCTGCATACTTGCTGCTTTGAGGGAACATATCTGCCTTCCGTTCTTCGTCATATATTCCTGGGGTTACCTATCTTCTGAAGCTGTCAAATACTGTCGCTAGCAAGAACCTTCCTTCTCGGAACTGCATACTACAGAATACTGCTAAGTTTACTGTTTAAGAAACCTATTCACTATCCATGCGTATGAAGCTCACGTACATGTGACATTAAACGGTTTAAATCCCTAACATACAAGTAAATTTTTTATTTGGGGTAGACTCCACCACCGACGTTTGGTTTTTGATTTTAACTAGCTCTATCAGAGCTTGGGCGCTTTAGATAAAGTGGGTGAAGCTAAAACAAAAGGCCTTTTGGGTTGGCGGGAGCTACTTACAGTGCTATTCCGAGTTTAAGTTAGTTTTAAGTCACCGTGTGTAAGTGGCGTGTGTACGTCGAGTTTGCTTAGTAACCAATTCTCAATTGGAACGCTAACTTTAATTTGGGGTGTGACAAACAAAAGCTTAACTAAATTTCGACACGTTGATTGAGCTTTAATTAAATTGTTGTTGCTAACGCCCGTAAATCTTATGCGACAGTCTCTCTTACTTCTCACATATTCTCCTAGTTGTTTTATTTGCTACATTTAATTGTCTATTTGTCTCTTTGATTTGTGTTCGTTTTTGCGTATTTTACCTTTAGTAAAACCTATTCATTTCCTGTCGGTCGGTTTTATTTCTCTCTATTACCCAGCAGGTGACGCTTCGTTAGGCAGCAGTCTATTTCTCCCCAACTCACCGACTAAGCCCGACACTGCTGTGCTAACTACTACAAATACGGGATCTTCCATGAATTTAGTGCGCTATTTCGATAGTGTTGTTCTTCTCTAAGTTGTATCGTTAGAGCCGCCGCTTTCTTTTATTATTATTTGTGAACTACAGCCATTACACCTTTCCTGACTAATATTGCTAAAACTTTGACCGGATGTACCTAATCCAAGTAAATTTAAAGTTCGTGGTTCAGTGTGAAGTGTCTGAAATGTTTTCTATTCATCAGTATAATTATGGGACACATTGGAACACCCTTTATGTTGATATTATGACGTAGAGACAAGGTATGGTATATACACAAACAATGTGTTAGAGAGAGAAAGATATATTACGAGCGTCTGACATCTGAGGTAAGGAAGGAGGACCCAGAACCGGCTATCTAGCTCTACTGGCTGAACTAGAAATCTTTAGATGCTCAAGCGATATTATTCATCACCAAAACAATCAACTTGAGCTTGCGCAAATATCGAATCGAACAACAATTTAATATAATTCTCAACAATACACTTTTCTCTTATATCAAAGTTTAATATCCACTCCGCAGACGCACCTCCTGCTATTTACTTTCCTCTGAAAATATAGGAACAAACACGTTGAGAGGTTCCTTTTGCATCACGGCATCACGAAATAGTTGGCAGCATTACAACCAAATAGCAACGTGGGCAAAGAAGATGTTTATGATTTTGCATATAAGAGAAAGATATATTATAAGAGGTTATTCCTAAAAGAGTAATGTTTGAATGTTTTTGATTGGTAGCCAAAAAATCTTAATTTTACATGAAATACTGGTTTTTATTTTTAGTACTGCGATGTGGTCACTGAACCCTTTTATGCCAAAAGAGTGATTGTTTGTTTAACCAAAAAGGGCCATACCACTATAAAGATTTGAGGAAGTTAAGTGGATGGGAGATAATAGGACCGTTGGATTTACTATTACTAAATGCCAAAGAAAATTTCAAGACCTATCCAGCCATGATTTTTATTTAAATACCCTTTATAAATGAAAATCGCAATATAGTACCTAACACTATCTTCACGATAAAGGTTTAATAGAATAACTGACATAATCCATGTGTGCTACATTAACATAAAATCTTAGTGTGCGTCAGTGAGTGATTAACACGGTTTAAAAAACCGAATTTTTTTTAACGCTTTCCGTAGTTATAATTAAAAAAGCGACAAAGAAGAAACTGAAAAGTAGAACATTAATTTGAATGTTGCAATAAATAGATAGATGGCATTTATTCTACACACTGTGAGTTAGATAAAATATTTTTTAACAAATCTACGTAGAAGAATAGAAGAAAAAAACCTAAGGTGTTGTAACACACAAATATTTTACTTGACTACGTTGTACTTGACATAAAAGAATGAAGAATATAAATGTTTTTCATTAAAATATATATAAAGAAAGTGAAGATAATGATTTGTAACAGAAACTTAACAATAAAGAAAAAAACATAAAAGAATTTAATTAAAGTGAAGAAAGAGATGAAGAAACATCAACTACTTATTGAAAAACATAAGCTCTTATTGGTTTGAATTGTATGTGTAAAAGTTAAAGAATGAACAAAGAAACGTATTTTCACACAATCCACAAATCCAAAAAAAATAATGAAAAAAAAAGAAACTTGGAGTTTTGGTATCAAAAAATTATCGGTCAAAATTCCAATGAACTAACGAAGCGAGTGACGAACACATTCTAAATGTAAGAATGAAAAGAATGAAGAAAAAGTGTCAGTATTAAAAAAGGAAGAATGAATAAAGTTTTAAAATAAAGAAGAAATTGATTGTCACAACAGTTTTTAAAGACTAGAATTTTATATATAAAAATGAAAGAATGAAACGTATTTTTGGACTTTTGGAAAATGAAGAATGCAGAAAGAAGTAACTCGAGTTTTTGAAAAAATAAGAAATTATTGGTTAAATGCTGCTTTAAGTGTATTTATGATCTTTTATGCATAAATCTTTAAGGATAAAAAAATGAAGAAAAAGTATTGACTTAAATTGATTTGAATGGAATTGCGATTAAATTTTTATCTTTGATACTTGAAGAATGAAGAAAATAAAGAAAAACAAAACAGGAAAAAAAGGATAATAAAACTAATACAATATGAACAAAAATTCCATTACACCCGAAAGGTGAAGATCAAAAAATCAGAATAAAACTTGAAAAATGAAAAGTGAAAATTGAGGAAAGCAAAGAAGTTCGAATTAATGTTTATGGCAACCATATTTATTTGAATAACTGATGACCCATTTTAAACAAAAACTGTTAGTTGTGCGTCAGTTAACGTCAAAATCAGTTTAAAATTTGGCAAAATAGTGACCTTCGCGTCAACTTACCAAAATGGTATGTGTATTTGACGTGATTATATAAACCTGTTGCTTGCAAATGTGTCTATAATTCTCTGAAGGAAACGGTATGAGTGTCGGCCTTGTGTTAGAACGTCGGTTTACTCCAAATAAAACAAATGTGTGGTACCATATATTCACAAAATTAAACCAATTCAATAAAAGTTTAAGAATATCTAAGTCTCCAAATGAAACCACATGGGAGTTGTGTTCCATAAGTAGGAATGTCATTTTACAATTATGGTCACACAGATAGAATTGCTAATGCTAGATGTATACTTATTCTATTAGAAGAACAGTCGGATGTCCAAAACAAAGCAAAGGAAAAGAAAAACTCACTGCATTTCCTCTGATGATTCAGATAATGAATTTATAGGTAAAAAAAATGTTCATTCAAGGCCTCCGCCAATACACTAAAATAGGGAACTTAAATTATCATGTGTTCTTAATAAATCTGATAATGCATCTTTTTGTATTGCTTACATTTTTATTTACAGTTGCTCTCGTTCATAATACTCGCAAATGAGACATCGTACTAAAACTGTACAATAGAATTTCTCAGGAAATTCATTAATCCCCCAATTAAAAATACTCCATCACCAACTATTCTAGATGTCACTGAGAAAAATATTTTATACGTAAGTTTGTAAACCAGCGTTTTATCCGTATTTTGTATGGCATATACGAAATAAAGACGTAATCTATAAAATATAGCACAAACGTACAAACACTACTTAGTTCATCTATATGGTACATCTCTTTGCCAAAGTACATTTTATTTTATACTTGTCTAGATAACACTTCCGTTTGCTGGACATAGTATATTTTGGTTTATAGAAAAACTACATTATCTAGACCTAGACAAAGTAAACTAATTGACGTCACATTATTTATACGTATACTCTAGACAAAATGATCTGAACTAAAACGTATACGGTTGTCAATGTTGTCATGAATATTACGCTTTACTTTAAAGTGCATGACACATTTAGTACTGTTAAATGAGAGATTGTAACGTTTTAGTATTATCAACCCCAAACCCTAATACTAGAGTAAAGTAAATGGTCATAACAAAATGCATATTTTATTCTTTATCGGTTTATTACATATCTATCTGCATGTATTGAATGTCCAATTACACATCACTGGGTCACCCTGTATAATAAAATATAAATCCTTCTTCCCTCATGATGCATCAGTTAACAGCAAAAAATGGTATAGGTAAGCAAGGAAAGCAGGAAACGTTGTTTGTGATCAATGCGTATTACTTCTACCTGACTTAAACGTAAATTATGATTATGATCAGGTAATCTCTTTTGAATCATGGCCCTCGCTTACCATGTTACCATTAATTTGGCCTATTTACTTCTTTTTGTATGAAATCCAAGTACGGATGTGGAAAATCTACTGAATTTACAGATAATTTTACATTGTTAAGATGATTGCTATAAATATTTGTACGTGTAATCAAGACATTACGTATAAAGTTGCGTCGTCTAGAAAATACGTATGATCCATGGTATGATAAAGTTCCATGTCTGCAAAACTGCAAATGCACCATTTTCATTCTCATTTGCGTTCAATCGTTATTCGTAAGATACCGTCGTGGGTTACAGAAGTGTTAATAGTGTAAGTAATAGATAGTGAGATAAAGTTTTTATTGCAAAATGGACGAAGAAACTATTTATTTATTAAATCATTGGGGCTATCACAACCTAGTGGAACTGTTTCAGGGTAAGTTTCTCTTTTTGTTTTCATTTTAATATACATATGATAGCGGTTTCACATTAAAGAAAATCTCACAGAGATTTTATCGAATAGTGCTTTATTATTATTATTCTTAAAATTTAAGTTGTTTTAGCTAATAAAGTAGACGTACGATCGCTGCGTTTATTACAAGAAGACGACCTTCGTTTTTGATACCAGAAATTGGCATAAGGGCGCAGTTTAGGCAGGACTTAAATATTTGGAAAAATTCCTTGGAAAATGCACACCAGTCCCCGAGAAAATAATCAGGTTGGTTTTTTTTTTATTACATTATGTATTATGTACCTATTCAGCTAAATTATGCGCGGGACGCAATAACGCACACAGCGAATTTATCCATTATCACTGATCCAACATAAACATTCCCTCAAGAAAATCAGATGCTTACGTTGTAAAATTAATAATAACCCTGAAATAAAATCTGAAGAAATAATGTAGGTATACAAACAATTTTTATTTTAACTTTTCCAGATAGATGATGCCTATACAATCTTGAACATTTCCGAATCGAATTGTCACTACCCTGAGCTGACTCTACCTTTGGAAAGTACGACCATTCGGGAACCTTTACAAGAAGTGAACTGCATTGAAAACCAAATTTCAATAAACTTTGTAAGTAAATAGTATAATAACAATAGTAATCTTTTTCTACAAACAACTATTAAAAAGTCAATTTTAACATATCACTTCAATTAAAAATACAATAGCAGCGTATTAAAAGTGTCAAAGTGATTTACTTTTAATGCTAGTCACAAAGTGACAGTTTAGCACCAAAGAATTTGATTGCTACATTATTTTTTTGTTAAATAAGTTTTATACAATTATGAATCATATAATTATTCCAAAATTTTAAATTTAATAAAAACTATTTTTGACACTTTCAATATTTGAATTTCGCGAAAATTGCAATAAACGTTTTTATTCTAATTTTGATTGATTTGTACTGTTTGTACTTATAATAAATTAAGTCGTATACTTTGAAAACGTTTATAGTATTTTTCGGATGATTGATTTTTATAGTAAAACTATTAAAATTGCCATAACAAACTTCTCTGTTACATTTTTAAATTGACTTTTGTTACATGCTTCAACATTTGGCAAAAAAATAATTCTTTGTAAAACTACATTCTTTACAATGTTGAAAAAAATATATGTTGCAGAATTGTGCAAAACATAGTAATCGAATTTTTTAAAATCGTTTTTGAAAACTTTTACTAATTTTTATTATTTGTATGTGGCGCCAAAATCAATTTTAAAAATCCCTTAAGGTTTAGGGTATAATTTTTTTTCCTTTTAGCAGCATTTTATAAAAAAATTATACACGTAATTGAAGCTGAGCAAAAATTAAACGTATAAACTACGTTTTCGTCATAACTCTAAAACACCCTAAATCTAAACTATATTGAAGTATTTGTATATATATGCTCTATATATGTAAAGCAGTTCAATAATGATACATATCTTGGCAGGTGCAGAAGATACTTAATGAAAGTGTAGAGGGTAAGGCACTTTTGGCAAACAAACATCGTTTCCTAAGCGACAGTGAAAGACGAAGTTTGTCTCGCCTAGTGGTAAGGACCATCCTGGATAAGAACCCGCTTCAACGAATTGCCAGTATTGATTTTACAAAACTTGCATTGCAAATCATAGACATTTTAATAAGGAATCCGCTGCAATATATTTTTCACCATCTGTTGCAAAATCTCGTTACCAAGATAAAAAAACCTCTCCGGCTCTTTGTATGAAGCTTATATAACTCGAAGGCGTAAATTACATGCTTTAGGTCAGATTGAGTTCCGTAGTAAATCCAGAAGCAGCAGAGCAAGCACATCAAGCACTACCACTAATTTTAATGAGCAGCTGTCCGAAGAAGGTACGTACATAATAGAAGTATAAACATCGTTTTGTAATACAATATTTAACGTTTGTGCAGTACTAAATGAAGCTGTTCTCGATTCTTTGGATTGGTTGCAAAATAGCGTCGAGCCGTGGGCTCTCGTCGAACTGAAATGGGAAGAAACCCGCATAGTAAGATTAGCAGACGTAGCCAAAGGAGAAGGAAAAGTTATAGATTATTTTAAAAAATTCCTGCGCTTAAACAACCTGAAGGGTATACATTGGTAAGTATAAGCTTGCAGGATTTTTATTCCAATTGATATACTATTTTTAGCTCCTTAAAGATTTTTACATTTGTATCCCGAAAAGAGTATTATCTACAGTCGAATGTAGTTTTAAAAAGGACCGAAATAATAGAGCTAGCAAAAGCTAAAGAAAAACAAACTCGAGACAAAATCTGAAGCACTCGATATTACAACTTCTTTCGTATATTGAATGTAAGTTTGTAATGAGTACTTACCTTACATTAAAAATTATGTACTCACTTTTTTAGGCAACAATGATGATTCGAAAAATGCGGTATCTTTATTATTAATACCATTATTAGTAAATATACCACCTGCAAAAGGAAGATTAACGATATAGTTTGGAAACCATCTCGAACAGAAATTAGGGATGGATTTGTGACACATTTAACATCAGAAGCCGATTTAAAAGCTACCATAGCAGAAAGAAAAAACAAATTAGCTCGACTAAATAGAACTTTCCAGCCGTTGGTATTGTACGCGGGTGAGTCTCCGAGCAAACCAAGCAAGTGTTATGTAGTGATTGATGACACTGTTTATTCATTTGGATGTCTCGTCAAGCTATTGATGTAGCATTTAAAATATTTCATGCTACTGGGCGAGATATCCAGAAGAATCAACAGACATTTGGTTGATTATTCAATCCGCATTTTATAATATCCAAACTAAATACGATAGATTCAATTCATCTAGTCTAAGTTTTCTCACTTCACTTAATGTAAATCTTTAAGGTGTGTTACAAAGTTATCTATTTTAACGTATCTATCGTTTTTGTGCGTTTAAAGTTTATTCAGAATTATTGTTATATTATAAGAATGTATCATTGCCATCATTGTGTGGAAATGTTTAAGACCTCGGGTTTATTAATACGACATCTACAATTGGAATGTAGACAAAGAGTTTTGAATGCTAGTTTTGATTATCGTTGTGGTGAGCAAAATTGTTTTAGACATTTTAGTAGTAGTGCCTCTTTTCGAAATCATTTGGCAAGATCTCATCCGACACCATCAGTTCTAACTAACACAAACCATTTAGAAAATACAATTTCCTGTATGATAAGCTCTAGCTCAGAACAAGTAGTAGTAGATGGTAGTGTTATAGATTCACTGTCCATTAAAAATGATACATTTGCGAAAGATTTTGCTTTATTTTTATCGGGTTTATACGCTGATCCATTATTACCACGTAAAACCGTTCAAATTATTGTTAACCAAATGAAAATCTTGCTTGAAAACTCCGTATCAAATATAAAAGCACAATTTAATGATGTAGTTGCGAAAGACGACCAAACCCAAGCACGTTGTGTCAATTCTGCTCTCGAGCAAGTTTTAGATAATTACCAGAAACAATTCAATCATTTTCGATCACATTTTAAACGCACTCAATATTATGAAAGACTTGGTTCATATGTAGCCCCAGTCGAAGTTGTGATTGGTGAGCGTTTAGAACGACGACGATCACGTTTTCGTAATACATATATTCCGATTCGCTCTACAATGCAAGTTGTGCCAATAGCTGAAGTACTTAAAAATTATTTTCAAGTTGAAAATGTATTATGTGAAACATTAAAATACATGAGTAACTTAGAACAATATACTGAACCGATTGTCAACATTATTCAAGGCACTGTTTGGAAAAAATTTTAGAAAAAATCAAGGAGATCACTTAAACCTTCCGATAATTTTGTATTTTGATGACTTCGAGGTGGGAAACCCATTAGGAAGCAGAGCTAGTATCCATAAACTTGGAGGTGTGTATATATCTTTACCATCTCTTCCTCCTTACCTTGTATCTCGTTTAGATAACATTCTTCTTTTGGGTTTATTTCATGCGTCTGATCGTGTAAGATTTGGAAATAATATAATATTTCAAAAGATCATCGAACAATTAAATACAATTCATTGTCATGGAATATCAGTTACAACAAATGTGTACACAGGTGTCATTAAATTTCACGTTGTAGCTATTACCGGTGACAATCTCGGATTAAATGCTATTTTAGGTTTCGTACAGAGTTTTGTTGCTCAACATTGTTGTCGAATTTGTAATGCAGATAAATCTCAATTAAAAACATGTATTTTCAAGATGATAACTTATTGAGAAATCCATCTAATTACAAAGAACAACTGCTCATTAATAATCATACTTTAACTGGTATTAAAGAAAAGTGCATTTGGTTCTCCATGGAGGGTTCTGACTTATTTCAAAATACTGCAGTAGATTGTTTTCATGATTTCTTAGAAGGTTGTGCACGTTATGTTATTCAATTTGTGGTTAAATATTTAATATTTCACTCCAAGTTAATTTCATATGATGTATTGAAAAGTAAATTACAATATTTCGATTATGGTCCAGATTCTTCCTCTAAACCATCAGATGCAATTCTTTTAGACGGTGAAAATGTGATTATAAAAACGTCTGCTTCCGAAATGTTAACATTAGTCAGATATTTAGGCTTAATTGTGGGATTCTATGTGCCAGAAGAGAATGAAGTTTGGCATCTTTATCTCAATTTGAGAAAAATTATGGATAGGCTATTAAATCATAGGATCTATAATGATTCTTCTGATCAATTAAAATATATGATTGCTACTTTGAACGAAGCTTATTGTAAATTATCTAAAACGTATTTAAAACCAAAATTTCACTTTCTAACACATTATCCGGATATGTTATTAAAATTTGGCCCACCAACTCAGATATGGACGATGAGGTTTGAAGCAAAACATAGAGTTTCTAAAATAGTTGCTCGTGTTACAGCTAATAAAATAAATATCTGTAAAACTATAGCAATAAAAAATCAATTCATTTTAAATAATATCGTTCTTTTAAATAAATCTCCGTCATGGTTTAATGCTGGTAAAAAAACACGGATTTCAGATCAAATTGCCAGTACTATAATAACGAATTTGTCGTTAAATAATTATTCCACTAACGATTTTTATACAGTACACTGGGTTAAAATTAAGGGAATCAAGTTAACATCAGATTATATTGTTACTTTAGATCTTTGTATGGAAACGTTTTACCATCTTTTGGTCAAATCAAGCAAATATTTGTCACAGAAGATAAGAATTTCTTCAAATGCATTGAATTAGAAACTATTCACTTTAATTTTCACTACCATGCTTTTAAGGTAAAGAAAAGTGATAGAATTATATGGATATGTAATTCCAATTTAATGACACTCACTCTAATACTCTTACCATCATGCCCGACCAAGAAATGTATATCACCTTAAGATGTCCTATTGATTAGCTCGAGGTATATTTTGTGTAGTATCTATACGGATATTTCGTTGGCATTGATACTTAATATCATTTTTTTTATTTTCAAATCGTTGTAGTTCATAAATAGACTAAATACATATTAGTTTTTGGCTTTGTGAACAAATAATATATTTGTAGCTTTTTTTATTATTTTTTGAATAAGCACTATATTATTCAAATTTTATTTTTTAATACATGCTATTAGTTAATATATTACTAGTTTCCTTTATAAGCCTTTGTCCTTCTAAAATATCACTGTGTTGGTGTAGGTATTACATTCATAATTGCTAGATACTTTTATAGTTTTGCAAAAATGACTTAATATATTACTTCAGCCATATCTTCTTGCAGTTTTTTGCAAGAAAGTGGTTTCGAAATCTACAAAGTTCAGAAAATAATTATGTAAGAAGACAGATATATTATACTTTTCCTGTACTCTGAAGATACGTACGGTAAAAAAAATCTACACAGTACTTACATAATGTAAGTATACTGTATCTAGAGTAGTTATACATACTATATAAACAATTCAGTTGTCACATACAAACATATAAGATAATATATACGACCAAAAGAGATATATTATACTTCTTTTAGATATGTACCATAAAGAAATCTATAGGATATGAACTGCAAATATGCTCTGACCAAACAGTCTGTATATAACGTCCAAATTTGTCATACGCAGCTTACGTATACGTAGTCTACATGAGTTTGTGTATTGTATAATTCATACTTTATTCTATATTCAGTATCTAAACTGAAAGCATGTTACTAACAAAATATTTATATACTGATTACTTCTGGTTTAGACATTTTCTGTGTCGTCATTAATTATATGACGTATGGAGAACGGATGTTTCATCCAACTGGTCACTTTCCGTTTCGGTTTAGATGAAACATCTAGATGCATGCTGGTAAAGAAATGTATGTATTCAAGTAGTTTCCTTACGTAAAATCGGTCATTATTTTTCTCAGTGTAGTACTCCGATTACATCAACTAACCGAGACCTAAATTCTGGTAAAGGTACTTAAAACAAATTACTTTTTTAATTTAAATTTAACATCAATGCCATCGTTTTCTTGACTTCAAAAAAAAATTAATCATATTATTGGTCTAGGTATATCAGACATCAAAATGATCAAATTTTAACGACTATTAATATTTAGGAGAAGCATTGGACGAGAAAGAAATTTCAACAATAGAATAAAGATGGTGAATGGATTATTGTATGTATTAAAAATAAATTTTTGAGTACCTAAGAAAAATAACAAGTATTACAAGAAGAGATAGACTACGAAACACAGACATAAGAAAGAAATTGGAAGTAGAAAGTACACTAAAATTTATAGAAAGAAGCAACTATCGTGGTGGCACGTGGTTAAAAATAAAGGAAAAAGCACCAGTAAACCAGTAATGAAAAACAGAAAAAGAAGAAGACCAAAAAAAAAACATGGAATAGAAAAGTAAGAAGAACACTAGAAGAAAAAAGAAAAAATGGAAAAAGCAGAGGTGATGGCGTGTAATAGAAAATAATGGAAGAAATTTTGTAGATTTAAATGTAGAGTAACAATAATGTGTAACGTATATTCTACACCAAAAGGTAGATGGATTATCTGATTACACATATTTGAATTTGTAACAGATTTCTTCAATCTGGGCGAAGATGCGTGTACGCCGTTACTACCGACTCGTTATCGATGTTCCGCCACTGGAACCTAGAATTATAGAATATCGAATTCTTGGTTGCCATTTTGATTCTGTCAACTGCAAATTAAACTCTCACAAATGTCTGGGTTTACAACAATAACGTGTAGAATTTGCTTAAGAGAAATTAAGCAAGACTCAGAATTTCTATTACTATACAATAACATAAAGTTGGAGTTTCCTTTGGAACCTGTAAGTATTACCTTACAACATCGATTCACTTATATTATAAAAATCGATTCAAGGATGTGACCATCACCGAGAACCCAGTTGCATGCATCAAATGCAAGAAGGAGATCGATGATGTACATCAATTACATACTCCATTGCATCGGGATAATTACACATCTCTCGTTAAAAAAGAAATCAAACAAGAGGTTACTGAAGATGAGAAAATTATTAAATATGAGTGTGTGTCGTATAAAACTGACATTGATTTATGTATTGAAGAGAGTAGCGTTTTTTATTGTTACCAGTGTAATTATGGTACTAACGACAAACAAAATCTAACCGATCATATTTTTGGTCACCGTTTCAAATGTAATCACTGTAATTTCACAACCCCCGATAATTCTTTGTTACTAAGTCATGAACAAATTCACTTTGATCGGATCAAATCTTTACAGTATAATTATCCTTGCATGGAAAGTCAATCCTTTGATGATCATATGGCTACGCATATTGAAAAACGACATGAAACTTTGGATGCACATTCTGAACATCGTTTAAAATCTCATATTTTAACGCAAACAACTATTCCTGTTACTAATCCGAGGCAATTTAAACTCATTTGTAATGAGTGTGACTACAAAACAAATTTCAAATCCTGTTTAGTGGCCCACAAAATGACTCACTCGAAAGAAAAACTCTTCAAATGTAATTTGTGTAAATTCTGTAGTAATCATTTGAACAGCTTAAAACGGCACATGATGATACATTCTGGTGAACGACCTTTTAGCTGCGACAAGTGCGAGTACAAAACCTACATTAAAAACAGTTTAAAAGTGCACATGATGAAACATTCTGGTGAACAACCTTTTAGCTGTGACAAGTGCGAGTACAAAACCATTATTAAAAACAAATTAAAAGTGCACATGATGAAACATTCTGGTGAACAACCTTTTAGCTGTGACAAGTGTGAATACAAAACCAGTATTAAAAGCAGTTTAAAAGTGCACATGATGAAACATTCTGACGATAAACCTTTTAGCTGTATCAAGTGCGAGTACAAAACTAATATTAAACACAGTTTAAAAGTTCACATGAGGATACATTCTGGTAAACGACCTTTCAGCTGTGACAAGTGCGACTACAATGCTTATTCTAAATCGATTTTGGTGAGACACGGAAGAATTCACTCGAAAGAAAAACCTTTCAAATGCAATTTGTGTATTTTCTCAAGTAAAAGTTCACGGTACTTAAAATACACATGATGGAACATTCTTGTGAACAACCTTTTAGCTGTGACAAGTGCGAGTATAAAACTCATATTAAAAACAGTTTAAAAGTGCACATGATGATACATTCTGGTGAACTACCTTTAAGCTGTGATAAGTGCCAGTACAAAACCAATAGTAAAAACAGTTTAAAAGTGCACATGATGAAACATTCTGGTGAACAACCTTTTAGCTGTGACAAGTGCGAGTACAAAACCAACATTAAAAACTGTTTAAAAGTGCACATGAGAATACATTCTGGTGAACGGCCTTTCAGCTGTGACAAGTGCGACTACAATGCTTATTCTAAATTCATTTTGGTGAGACACAAAAGCATTCACTCGAAAGAAAAACCTTTTAAGTGCAATTTGTGTGTTTTCTCAAGCAAAAGATCACACTCTTTAAAAATGCACATGATGTTACATTCTGGTGAACTACCTTTTAGCTGTGATCAGTGTGACTACAAAGCTCAAAACAAATCTAGAATGGTGGACCACAAAAGAACTCACTCGAAAGAAAAACATTTTAAATGCAATTTGTGTATTTTCTCAAGTAAAACATCGGACTCATTAAAAAAACACATGATGATACATTCTGGGAAACGACCTCTTAGGTGTGACAAGTGCGACTACAGTTCTTATTCTAAATCCAGTTTGGTGAAACACAGTAGAATTCACTGAAAAGAGAATCTTTTTTATTGCAATGTGTGTGTTTTCCCAAGTACAGTACTTAAAAATACACATAATGGAACATTTTTGTAAACAACCTTTCAGATATGACAAGTGCGACTATATAACTGAATCCAAATGGCATTTGTTATATCACGAGCAAAGAGTTTACACGCCAGAAAAAAACATGTTAATGCAATTTGTGAGGTTTATGCCAGATCAAAAGAAGTTCAATAATAATATTTTCAAGCTTAGAATATATGCTAAACAGCATGTATAAACTAAAAATAAACCCTCTATTATGTCGTATCGTTATTATTGTAATTAAAATATCTTTTGTAGTTAAACTTAAATTTATTTTTATTGGCTGACATGAAAAGAGTTACTAATAGCTGTGACGGTTTTGTGTTGTGTTTCGTTTAATAAATGAATGTTCGGTTATTTTTTATGCCTTGCGTTTAGTAAACTTATTTTAGATTGTTTAGTAAAACGATATGTAGCGAAAAATTCGAGCCCAGAAGTTATCAATAAGGCTCATATGTCGTAATTTTGGTCGTTAATCAAAGATGGAAACTCAATTATCTACGAAACTGTGCTTTTAAGTGACCCTCAACAAGTATACATTTTCGAAGTAATGTAATTTTCGCAAATTGATCTAATTTTGCAAAATTTTGGCTTGCAGAAGTATTACCACACGTCAAAGAAAAAAAGAGCCACACTGGCGCCCTCTGGTTTTATTGTATAATGGACAACCAATTTTGCGACACCTAGTGTCGACTCGTGTTAACGATCACGTACGTAAATGCATTCGTATGTCAATGGACAACATATTCTTAATTGACAACATTACAAACCTCTAGTTTTCAAATTTGATTTAGACATCATTAAAATTACGATGTCTATGCTAAAATATTGAAATAAAAAAACGATTTTTAAAGTGTTATAACTTCGTATTGGAGCAAAATTGTACTAAGGTAAATTACATTAAATCCAGTAAAAAATATAAAAAATCAAAATAAATAATTTCTCTCCAATTATGTATTTAAGAAACTCAGAATTAAGTAAGCTTAAGACACCCGCTCAAAAACAGCCAGCGGTTGAAGAAAGTCAGGATGAAGTACAGTAATCCGGTAAAAGTTTGCGGCATTCGTTACCATGACAACGTTACAGTCGATGCATGAATCCGACCCGAACCGCTATCTCGTGTCTCGAGAAAAAATATTGCGGCATTTGAGACAACGGTGGCATGTTTATAAAATTTTTGGTAGATCTACTACCCTAGATAAATTGTACTACCGATTTTGAGTACATTCTACCGATTTATCTTAAAATTCTGCCGAAAAAATGAAAAGGCTACGTCTACGTTATTTTGATACTACTTTTAAGATTTAAAAATGTTGCTTAAATATTAAATTACTTTCACTGCTTTATAAACAAATATCAACTTTAGTATAAGCATTGTATGTTTGTTTACATTTACAGAACCTAGACTCTTATTACTCATGCTTGAGTTTTGTTTGGTTTTGAATATAGTTTGTCATCAAGAATTGCCAAGTAACGGATCCGTTTACTATTTTGATTGTTGTCAATTATTTAGATAAACCATTGTTTATAAACTTCAGAAAGATACGCAATCCTTAATATTTTTTTGTAACTACATCTCCTACAAGCAACGAATGCCCCTTCAACCATCAAACTAATAATTTGGAAACTGCTGGCACGAACGAATAATACTGTAGCCATTTATTCTGTTAGTGCATCGCATCACCGGCGTATCCAGGGAGGGGTTCAAACCCCCTCCCTTGCCCGATCGACTCTCCGCCGGTAATTGTAGTAAGGTTAAATCAAGAAAATTTTAATCCTAATTTAATCCCTTTCTGGATACGCCGGTGCATCGCATAAATGCAACATGGGTGTCTACATTCGTCAATGATCAAACTCAGCAGTTTCCAAAGACGTTCGTTCTTATCGCAAAATAAGTAACTTGCACGTGCACAATAAAAAATAAAAAATGTGCACTCAACTAATTTCGCTTGCTACGTATTTATTTCAGTGCATCATAATAATCTTCATAATTTTGTTTCAAACTTCAATAAAACCATTGATTCCAAATTTTTTGAAACTAATTTCTCGAACTGTATTGTTATAAAACAATAAAAATTTTATATTATTCTTAAAAGTTTGCATCAAACTAAACAAAAAAAAAATTATAAAACAAAATTTCAAAATTTGTAAAATCTGCAGCACATTGAAAATAGGTCAAATTTGATGAAATTACCCGAAAACTTCTTCTCCTAAACGATCTAATCTTTTATATATATTTTTTTTTCGAAAAAAGGAATTTTAACAAGTAAAACGCAACCAAGTTGAGGTTAATCCGTTAAATACACTCAGAAAATTAAATTAAATTCAATTCAAATTTTTTACATCATTTTTATGTATTTCCATGTAATTGTGGTTATTATTTACAGAAACAATTTATTCGCTTCGGACCCAGTTAGAAAAGATGAATCGGCTGAGTTTTTTTTTTAATTAAGAAGGACGTCCTTGGTTGTAATTCGCTTCGCAAGTTGATTCTTAAAAGAAAAAAATAAGATCAATTCACCGATAAAAGGTATGCTGAGTCAATTGTATTTAATTTTGAATATTCTTTTAAAATTAATTACACACAAAACTTTTACTACCTTCTAATGACAACTTTTAATGTCAATAACAAAAAAGTTGTTTAAAGACTTTTCAATTTCTTGGAAACCCTTTTGATCGCTATATACTTACGCTACATGAATGCATAAGCATAATGTTTATCTCATTAATTTGGAATTAAAAAAAAGTCCTAACGGGTAAATAAAAATAATAGTAATTTGCTTACCTTCTTTTTCGAATTTTACAGACACTGATTTTACACTTAATAATTTACGTTTATTGTTTATAATGATTTCAGAGGGTGAAAACAGATTTTCACATATTAACTTATTTCCTAAAGTGTCAATATCCACAACCGCAATATCAATTTTTCCACAATGTGATTTTGCTACACCCTTTGTACGCTTTACATTTTCTGTAAGAAATTAAAAAAAAAACGTATGTCTACAGCGTCTACGCTGTTCTTTTTATTATTTTTGCAACAGACTTATTCATATTTACTAATTGTCACAAAAATTACGGTAACTAATTTTATAATCTCGTGACAATGCAGTAACTTCGAACCTCCAACCGCTTTCATATTCCTATTCAAGAAACGCGTATCAAGACAGGTACGGTGAAACTGAGATAAAAATAAAGGAGGGGGAAACTGAGAAATCTCGTCGCAATTGGACGGTAGAACCATCTATGTTTCGTCGTACTTTTGTGTCGTATTTTGTCCATATAGGATGCGCATCTTTCCAAAGTTTATAATCAATGGTTAAACGGATATTAATTACACAGAAAATAATGTATCAAAACTTTTTCTGAAACGGTAAAATTGCTAAAAATAATCATAACTACTTCTATGACAACTACAGAATCGCAGCGTCGCTTTTAGACACTAAAACGGATTAAAACTTTTTGAAGGTTACGATGGATAACGACCGCTTAAACTCGTTAGCAATGATGTCCATCAATCAAAATTTAGTGCAGGATTATAGATGATTTTGACAATAAATTGCTAGAACGTTATGTTTTTATCAAAGACCGTAGAGCTGATTTTAATTAAGTAAGACTATGTAATGATAGATTGGTCTGTAGATCGTTTTACTAGTACTCTGTACGGTAACATTTTATACCTTACCTTCTTATAGTAGGTGGATATTTAGCAAGTGAGCCCCTCCTGAAAAAACTCACGGGCCGCCACTGGTTAAATCGTCTTATTAAATAGATTAGTTTAAATTTTCCCAGATTATTCCTTTTTAATATTTTATTCACGTTTTGAATTTCATTATTTTCTATTTATTAATCGATTTCTTCAATTTGGGCAGAGTTACTGTCAATACCGACACGTTATCGATGTTCCGCCACTGGAATCTAAATGTTGGCAGTGATGTTGGTTACCGTTTTATTCTTTTAACTGCAAATTAAACCACAAAAAAATAAACTTAATGAAACGATCAAAAATCTCTGATATTACAACAATAACTTGTAGAATTTAGAAGGCTTAAGAGAAATTAAGCAAGAACCAGAATTTCAGTTACTGTACAATAACATAAAGTGTCACCTCTTTTTGCAGAAAAATCGTTTTTTTTTGTAAGCGCAGATGATTTTGGACCGGTTATGCTCTTTTGAATTGAATTAGACTATAGATATAACGAATTTCATTTACATTGAATTACACGTGTGTTCAGGGTCAAATTTGTTGGAATATTGTTTTCAGTCATTTGATATTTTTCTTAATTCAGATTTATAAAGGATGTTATCGTTACGTTTGAGCAATTAGGTTGTTGTGGAAAATGCCGATTTCATAGTTCTCACCAGTCGATTTCTTGGAATTGTAATGTTGTTGGATCAATGGTGTTTTTGTTTTTGGTTTTACGAATTATGGTCGGTGTGCCGGCGTTATCAGTAAAATTTAGATATGTTTGTTTAAAAGAGAAATAACACACGTTTGTTAATTCTAAGAAAAGTGTAGTGCAGTAAGTAAATTTTTTGTAACGTTGGTGGTGTGGAAAAAAACCAACGAGAGGGTTGACACTTTCTTAACGAATGTTAGTGTTTAGGCAGTTCTTAAGTAGACTCCGAACCGATAAGATGGTTGGTTGCTAATTAGTTACCCAACGACATAGCGGATTAATGTTAATAAATCTTAACAATCGCGTCAGAACTCAAGTGTCGTAAATCATGTGCGTGAACATAAATTAAGAGTTTGGTGCACGTAAAATAAATAGAACTTACATTTCGCCGCTATTAAAAGAATTCCGTTCGATGTTATGAAACCATCGAAATAGCCGCAACGCGGCTTATGAACGATCTCTGAGCGAACGAAAATATCTAGAATGCATTAGTAATTGCATTGTCATCGAAATCTTCGGATTAACAATTACATTGTTCCTGTGGATTGCTCCCGTTTTGGAAGAAAATTACGCTGTTTATGGATTAGAAGAAAGAAAACAATCCTCAACTGTAAGTGCCTTTCCATATTCCAAACTTCCGTGAATTGGTGACTATCGTTTGGAGTACGCGTTTTTGAGTTTAAATTGATATCGTCTAGGATAAGATTAGCTTGTAGGTTATTGTAACAAGTTTCGCGGTGGTTCTGCATGATTGAACCCTTTTTGTGTATTAGAGTTAGGTACGCGGTGAACAAAGAACCCTTCCGTCGCGCCCGGTACCGGGGTAGTTTGGCCGTTTTACATGTTTGTAATTTTTTGTTGTTGTTAGTTAAGCGCCGAAAGGCAAAGTTGTAGAATTATAGATTAATAGAATACCGGTTGTAATGATTTTATTCTTTTATTTCCAAGTGTTTACGTTTCTCCCGTTTTTTTGGTGAGCATTTGATTTAAGTACTGCAAAGATTAGGTTGGCGCCTGACAAACCCGACTGTGACTGGAGGACCTTTTAGTCTTCGTAGAGGTGAGTGAGAGACAAAATTCCTAACCCGCCCCATGCCGATAGCTAGCCGGCAAATTCGTTTGCCAAAAATCGGGTTTTTCAAATTTCGTGGTGTAACAAAAGTTGGAGTTTCCTTTGGAACATGTAAGTATTAGCTTAGGACATCGATTCACTTATATTATTCAAAACGAGTCAAGGATGTGACCATCACCGAGAATCCAGTCTCATGCATCAAATGCAAGAAGGAGGTCGATGATGTATACCAATTGCATTCGCTTAACACCTCATCCGAGATCTCATCGCTCGTAAAAGAAGACATAAAACAGGAGGTTCCCGAAGATGAGAAAATTATTAAAGATGAGTGTGTGTTGTTTAATACTGACATTGATTCATGTATTGAAAAAAGTAGCGTTTTTTGATGCTACCAGTGTAATTATGGCACTAACGACCAACAAAATCTAACTGACCATATCTTTCGTCACCGTTTGAAATGCACTCGCTGCAAGTACTCAACCCCCGACAATTCTTTGTTAATAAGACATGAACAAAGTCACTTTGATTGGATCAGTGTAATTATCTTTGCATAGAAAGTCGATCCTTTGGTGATCATATAGCTACGCATCTTGGTGAAGGACATGAAAAAATTGATCAAATGTACACCTTTGCTGCACATTCTGAAGATTGTTTAAAATCTCATATTTCAACCCACAGAAATATTCCTGTTACTAATCTGAAGCAATTTAAACTCATTTGTAACGAGTGCGACTACAAGACAAATTTCAAATCCCATTTAGTGACCCACAAAATGATTCACTCGAAAGAAAAACCTTTCAATTGCAATTTGTGTGTTTTTTCAAGTAATTCATCAGACTATTTAAAAAGCACATGAGGATACATTCTGGTAAACCACCTTTTAGCTGTGACAAGTGCCAGTACAAAACTCATACTAAAAGAAATCTAAATAAGCACATGAGAATGCATTCTGGTGAACGACCTTTCAGCTGTGACCAGTGCGAATACAACACTTATTCTAAATTCATTTTGAGGAGACACAAAAGAATTCACTCGAAAGAAAAACCTTTCAATTGCAATTTGTGTGTTTTCTCAACTAAATGTTTACACTACTTAAAACTACATATAATGGTACATTCTAGTGAACCTCTTTTTAGTTGTCACAAGTGCGAGTACAAAACCAATATTAAATCCAATTTAAAAGTGCACATGATGAAACATTCTAGCGAACAACGTTTTAGATATGACAAGTGCGAGTACAAAACTAATATTAAAAACGGTTTAAAACTGCACATGATGAAACATTTTGGCGAACAACCTTTTAACTGTGACAAGTGCAAGTACAAAACCAATATTAAATACTCTTTAAAACTGCCCATGATGATACATTCTGGTGAACGACTATTCAGCTGTCACCAGTGCGAATACAAAACTAACATCAAATTTAATTTGGTGAGCCACATAAGAGTGCACTCTAAAGAAAAACTTTTCAAATGCAATTTGTGTGTTTTCTCAAGTAAAAGTTCACATTACTTAAAAATGCATATAATGAAACATTCTCGTGTACAACTTTTTAGCTGTGAAAAGTGCGAGTACAAAACCAATATTAAAAACAGTTTAAAAGTACACATGATGAGACACTCTGGTAAACAACCTATTTTAGCTGTGATAAGTGCAAGTTCAAAACCAATATGAAACGATATTTAAAAGTGCGCATAATGAAACATTCTGGTGAACAACCTTTTAGTTGTGACAAGTGCGAGTACTAAACCAATATTAAAAGCAGTTTAAAAGTGCACATACATTTTGGCGAACACATTTTTAGTTGTGACAAGTGCGAGTACAGTACAAATTTTAATAGCAATTTAAAAGTACACATGATGAAACATTCTGATAAAAATCTTTTAGCTGTGATAAGTTCGAGTTCAAAACCAATATTAAAAACAGTTTAAAAATGCACATGATGAGACATTCTAGTGAACGACCTTTCAGCTGGAATAAGCGTAATGTTTATAATAATGTTTAATATATAACTGAAGGGATGTATAAAACACAACCACAATTCGTTATGATGACTTTATTACAACTGCACTATCTATGTATTACAGGTTGCATGCCGATGGTGCTGCATATATATTAATTACGCATATCATAATACAAATTTATTGTCAAAAACTTAAGTATAATAATCTTCTAAATACTTGGGCTTTTTAATATTGCGCTTTGGTCGTTTTTCGTTCGTTTTTCCTCACTAGCGAGGAAAATAATGCCGTGTTACAAAAATGCCTTTTAAAAATGTAAGAATGTGTTATTAGAACTATATGCGCCTAGTAGTTAGTTAAACAATTTAATTTAGTATTCAATAAGGTTTGTTTAATTTAATATCTTATATTTCGACTCTTAAAAATTGCTATCCTACATTTATTGGTTAGAAATACGCGACTGCGCTGTGACAGATTGAGACCACGCCGATACTACAGAATACTGTAACGAGACTATTGGTTACGTTTACAATATTACTTCGTTCATTAGGTTGTTTTTGGGGAATGTCATGGAAAAATTTTTTGTGTCTAACAAATGAGGAAAGCCTTTTCCACTCTCACTCTAATGCTTCCCTCGCCACGCTCGTGAGACAACTCGAGCTCGAGTGGGAAAAAATTGCTTTCCTCACTTGTTGGACAAATAACTATTCTTTCTTTAAGGCCGGTTTTCATAACAGCGGATGGCGGATTTTGTTTTTGCGGAACTTATGTGATTTTTAAAAATTTTAAATTAAAATGGCACGAAATTATAGCAGATGTTTTAACTTTTAGCTGCCCGCAAATATGTTAGAAATATTTTAATTTTTGGGTTTTTTTTTGTATTTCATGTATTATACTGCTGATAACTTCACACCTACCTCTCTGTCACTGTTTGATACTGTATTGACGCTATTGCCACATTGTTTGAAACAACGGAACGATTAAAACCGGCCTTTAGGCTGTAAATTGGATGGTGACAATGACCTCAAATAGGTACAGTAAAATCTTGCGTTTCCTGCTTGTTTGGATTTTAATTACTCTCCAACTGTATAATTGTAGAGATGTATGAGAAATGCATTATTTAAGTAGCTATTTTACATTTCAATGATTTTCTGACTTCATTAGTTGGCCATTGCGGGCACGAGTATCATCTGACTCGTTTTCTTTATCGAAACTGTCGGTATCCAAATCCTTATCTTTCTCTTGCGCTTTTTTAATTTACTCATTGCTTCTTGAATGTTCTCCATTGACAAAAGAAAACAAAACAAAAAATTTGCACATACCATATCATCCTAATATATTTTCTTGGTACGGTTCCCTGTCGTCTTCCGGAAAATATTTGTGTTTGTGTTGAATTTAGATGGTGGCCAACAGCATTTGCTGGTTTTTTAATGTACCAACTTTTGGTACAATACCAATCGTATTTTCAGTGGTAAAGAGAATAACATACCACATGCTGCTGATGTTTTAGCCTTAATACGAAAAATTATGAATTATTCAACTGAAATTTTTATTTCCTTCTATTTGGATATGCTTTAAATTTTGTCTTATTTACAGATCTTTTGGGGATGGAAGTGTAGGATATAAAATCAATCTTTTAAGAAGAACAGGCCGACGTTTAACCCCTCAAAGTTCTAATAAGGATTAATCGTCTATAAAATATATATTGTTGACATCAATTTAGATATCAAAAATACATATTTTTTGGTCAATCAATCATTAACATAACTTAGCTTTGATAAAGATCCCGATTTCAAGGGTGAAAAGTCACAACAACACAAAATTTAAAACATGTGTACAGTTTAAGTTTCTACAGCAAACGCAAGAGGGCGCAACTACAAAGACAAAAGACAAAGAGAATATCCTAGAATGTCCACAATGAGGTACAATTTTGATATTAACATTTTGAAGTCCATCTAACTTTGTGTCTAAGCATTTTAAATGGCAATCTTAAGATTGTCTCTTTTTCATTTGTACTTAAAGTTGCGTCCGTTTTAGAAATGTATAGCAAATTTTTCGTGGTTACTTTTGCAGAGATCATAAAAAGAATAGTTTCTCAAATATAGCTGGCATCCTTGCTATGGTCACCCTGTACATACTAGTTGTTTAAACATGTAGCATTTGAAAACCAACCAACTGTTTGCCACTACTACTTTATTTTTGAGAAAACTGCCTGTAATTTTTGAATCCTTTCGATACAGTTAATGCCAATGAATGAAGAAGGATTAGGTTTATTGAAAAATTTGCCGACTATTTTATATTTAAAGCCAATAATGTTAATTTCAGAGTCAAAAGCGGCAGTAGCAATATTGTGTACATGTAGTGGTCACTATATATTTCTGAACCCCTTATTTCCTTCCTGAATTCTCTATTTATGAGAACATGATCTATTATGGATTTTTCCTCCCTGCTTGCGACTTTCCTGGTATATTTGTACACGTCCTTGTGTTTATAAAAAGTGTTATTGACTATCATATCATTCTCTCTGCAGAAATCTATTAACCTGTTTCCATTATTATTTGTATCCTCTGTATTAATAGTTCTTACACCAACTCTGTTGTTCATGTCCCCTAGTATTATTAGTCTACCTTTTACATTTTCTATTGTGTCGTTCAGCTGTCTCCAAAATTCATCTTTCTTGCTTACTGTTTCGTCTTCGTTTGTCCCGTATATAATTACTATTGTAGTGTGTTCCTTTGGTTCTAAGTATATTTCTAATTTCATAATTTTTTCTGATATGAAGTCCTACTTCTTTATTACCTTAGCATAGTCTTTTTTACAATGCAAGCTACTCCTTCAACTGCCCTTTTATCCTGTGTCACTCGGCTATACAGTAGGACCTTTTCTCTTGGTTTTGCTTATTGCCATTATATCTAGTTGTGATTTCTCGTATTCCTGCAGAAGCTCTTGCTTATTTCCATTTAGGTTTCTTACGTTCCACGTGGGTATTCTTACGATTTTTCTTGTGTTGCTTTGGTTGTACTTTTGACTATTAGTTTTGCTCTTTGTCCTTGTATTTTCCTTCTTTTTTACTCTCCAAGGTTGTTTTTACCATGTTCTTTCTTGTCTAGTTCTTTTCCTTTCTTTTTGTTCTCGACTTCCTTTTTGTTACTCTAGTTTCATTGTTATCCATAATGATCTCCTTTATTCTTATCAGGTCCGTCATCTTGTATCCGTCCTTGTTTCTGTTATATGTTTTTGAATTTGCCTCTGGTAGCGTTTCTTGTCTGATTTTCTCTAGTATACCGGTTGCATTATTCCATCTCCATTCCATACCGTCAATGGTCAATTTTTGGTACCCGCTTCTAACCCTTCTTTCTTGTTTTTTCTCTTCTGCTGCTCTCTTTCTGATTTGTATTTTGATTTCTCTTTCTTATTTGGTAAGATCATTGTTGATATATACTTTGCTTCCTTCTATACCTTTTAATTTATATATATTCTTTATTATTTCCATTTTGTCGTGAAAGTATTCTTTCTCAATTAGGTGAATTTCTGGTCCCATTTTATATACTGTTTTTATAAGCGTATTTACATTTTATTTTCATTTCCTCCGGCTTATTTCCTTGCATCTTTATCTCTTGTATCACTATATTGTTACGTCGTTTTTCTTGTTCAAGTTGTTCCAAACGTTCATTTAGGTCCTACGTTTCTTTTTTCAATCGCAATCTCTTTTTATTTTATTGTTCTCCTGTTTTAGGTTTTCGTTTCCTTTCTTCAATTCTTGTATTTCTTTCCTAAAGTTTTCCTGGTCAATTTTTATTTGATTGACATCTAATGTTATTTGTTGTAGCATTTCCAGAACTTTATCTAGTTTATCCTCTTTCTTTTGCTTGGCTGACAACCTGCTCATCTTTTTGTTTTTTTGCAAAAATCCTTGCTTCTTCGTCGCTCTCGATTTCCATGTCCCTTTTTCTTTTGTCTTCATCTGTTGATTCACTGTCTGTGTTTTTCATTTTTGCTTGGTATTGGTGTCCTTTTGCCAATTATTTGTTGCAATATTATTTACACAGCATTAAATATTGGTTCCAATTTCACCCTTCAGGGGAGCCAACCCTTCTTTGTGTATTTTTTTTGCGATCTTATTCGTTTGGTACCTTGTGGGTGTACAATTGTGCGGACTGCGACGTACGATGCGTCGCCTATTTAAAAATTTCGGCGTAGCCGTATATAATGCTGCGATATTTTCTTATCTATTTTCCACATGCACTTTTCCGCCTTATATCCCGAATACCTAACCTCCACCAGTGGCGGCTCGTGGTCAATCATACTGGGAGGTCAAAAATTAATTTAAAAAATAGGCATACTTAAAAAATATAAATAACTCAAATGCACCCCAAAATTTTATACACCCTACAATTTTGTTCAAAATATAGCGATTTTTCGAAACATTCTCATTAAAATCTCTAAGGGATTTTCTGTAAGCATTGTCTAGCTGTGTACGAATATCAACATTTCCTACGGTTGCAAAATTTACCGAGCATTTCATGTGTTCTGCAGACGGAACATGTTTTTTTTATTTCCTCTTTTAAATGTTTTAAATCTCTGACACCGGATTTGGACTATAGCGAGTCTGACGAGTCTTTAGAAAATAATAAACAAACAAAACGGTAAAATACATTTGATACTTCACAACCACATATCCAGTTAGCTAAATCGTACATTACCTTGCGAAAGTTTCAATGAACATCTTTATTTTTGTCTTTGCTAGTCTGTCGTAAACTTAAAAGTCAAAATCAAAGTCGATGTAAACTGCGGGATCCGGCTCATGACCCAAAGTTAATTATTGTTTTGGACGTTCGCGTTTATTCGGGCGCTGCACGTTTTTCGAGTTTTTCCGGGTAGATCTAATTCAATAAGGACAATTCGCACCGCCAGCCCAAGGTTGAAGAGGATGAATTACGAACGACGGCCGATAAATTTTAAGTTATTATACTTGCGACTTTTGCGAGTAAATTACCTATTTTAATAAAACACGTAATAATTAATATTTTTTATATATTATCGACATTTTTGGGAGGTCATTGACCAATTGACCATATGGACAAGCCGCCACTGCCTCCGCCAGTCTAAAGTTGGGACTAATTTACTCACCCTTTGCGTAGCCTAAGTAACCGTTTACTCCTTCTGTATTGCAGCTCACTCTGTTTTTTCTGTTCAAATAACATTTTACATGTTTAGAGAATGCGATCTATTTAAATGGTCGCCAATTGGTCAACGAGTACAAAGATTGCATTTTAGGTAATTCATCAAGTTTTTACTATGAATACTTTGTACCTGAAATGTTTATGATGAGAACCCCTCGTCAACTTGAACACTGTTTCAGTTTTGTTAAACATGTACATAATTTATTAAGGAAAAAGTTATTATAAACTAATTTATTGAATATACCTGTAAGAATATTTTTTATATATAGTTTTCATTAACTAAACACTAAAATTAGAATAAGTTACAAAAACGAAACTCTAGCATAATATGAATTAACGATAAACAAGTAAATTTATTGTAAAAATGATTGTTGTAAATACTACATCTAAGGCTAGACACCAATTTTTCTTGAAAATTCACTAAAAATGTAACTACATAAAACATAGCACTTAATATTGGTAGCTGTAGTATACTTATGTCTTTACTAAATATTCTGAACTTTTTAATGCACGTTCAACATAGATACGTTCTCGGGTCTTTTGGTAGTTTACTCAGATCATTACCACTGTTAACATTTTTTAGAATACCTAGTAATTTACAAAGAGATATTAGTGGAGCATTGTCATTAGTAGCCAACTGCCCAATAGAAAAGCTAGGTTACAATTTTCATTTTTTTATTCGTGAAACCCTGTAAACATACCGTGTGTCCCGGAAAATCTGAATCATTCTGTTTAACATGGGAAATTTGAAGAGTCCGATTTATATGTCCCCAAACTGTTTTTATGGTATTTTCACTATCAGAACACTTAACAATGGGTACAAGAAATCGTTTAGCGTAATAATTTCTAAAATTTAACAAAACGTATTAAAAATATCGAAAAAAATATTTAATAGTATTTCAAAACGTACGATAGTTCAAATTTCAGTACTTTTTTTTCTATGTGTTATTATTTTCAAGAACAGCTTTTAATTTCCATTGGTGAAGAGACATAATTAAAAGTTTACATTTTTTACTTGAAATGGTAATGAATTTATTAGAATAATATTCAATTAGAGAGTTTTTAGATATCGTAAATAAACGCTAAAATTGCGTGAGTTTTTTGTGCGCATGCGTAATGACGTATCCGCATGCGCAGAAGATTTTACGATGTCCAATAACTGCATAGTGTTAAACAATGAATCTAAATGTTTCATAATGTGAACATTCTATTAAATCCATTGCCAGGTCAAGTAAAAAAATTAAAACTTATGCTTCTTTACCGATAGAAATTAAACGCTGTTCTTTTAAAATAACAATACAACTAAAAAAAGAAATTGGACTAGGATTTGAAGCCTCGTACATTTTGAAATATTATTAAATATTTTTTCAAATATAATATGTTCGGTTAAATTTTAGAAATTATTACGCAAAACGTTTTCTAGTAGACATTGTTAAGTGTTCTGATAGTGTAAATATCCTAAAAACACTTATGGGTCAAATAAATCGGACTATTTAAATTCCTCATGTTAAACAGAATGCTTCAGATTATCCGGGACACACGATATAGTTCAAGGGCTCTTTTTACAGTTAATTAAAAATTGGCAAAATATAATTTATAAGGCACACCTGCGTGAAGTGTCAAAAAACTATACTGTATGCCATACATCAGAGTCAGCGTGGCTAGGATAGGGCTATGCAATCCTAATGAGGGATTTCTTGCCGACGTTGCCGGTTCTCGGCGACAAACGATGTTCTAAGTTTATGTATTTGGATGAAATCGGAGGTTCCCAACAAGTTTCTCAGCCGATGGTCGATGCCCTCGTTGAAAGATATCTACTTACAATAAATTACAAATTTTCGTAGTAATATTGCCGCAATTATATTTAAATAATATCTCATGAGTGTTTATTTATTTAGGTACCCCAATAAACAAATAACAAGTGTAGTTTCCCTATGTATTTATTTTGTTATTTCGTAGCTGAAAATTGGTTCGAAAATCATCTCGTTCCTAACTTGCCAGAAAAAACTGTTTTGGGAATGAACAATGCTTTTACCATTAGCAGGAAATTAGAAAAGGTTCAACCTACGCATCAAATAAACAGGAAATTCAGGCATGGCTTCGATCGAAAGATTTATATTTTGAAGAAAGTTATCTAAAAGCAGAACTGCTGGAAGTCGTCAGTACCTACAAGCCAAAATACGACAATAATTATGTAATAGAGAACATTGCAAAGCGGCACAACGTCAAAATTTTGCGGCTTCCACCCTACCACTGCAAACTCAACCCCATAGAAATTGTGTGGAATGAAGTAAAAAGATATATCGCCGGACACAACACAACCTTCAAACAAGAGGAAGTAAGACATTTAATTACAGAAACATATTTAAGGATTACACCACCAAAAATGGAAAAATTATATTAAACACGTAATAACGACAGAAGCCGAAATGTGGAATGTGGACAATTTGCTAGACGATAGCAGTGACCACAATGAATAACAACAAAGTATTTGTTTGCCCTATATATATATATATATATATATATATATATATATATATTTAAACAATAAGTTTTTCGACATCTAGTGTCGACTCGTGAAAGCGTTCACGTACGTAAATGTTAGCAACTTTGCCGACAGGTATGTAAAAGCAGTTACATAGTCGATTCTTCAATAATTATAGCCAACATAACAGTTGGCAAGTATAAAAATTTCGAATCGCCTGCAGTAAAGATTACGCAAGAGGTTGTACAATAGCAAACAAACACTGAGAATCACCCGACAAAGCTGTTTCGTCCTTTGGGACTCATCGGGACTGAGAGAACTCGAGTGTAAGTTCACTATTGTAGCCAAACCTGTCGGCAAGTTGCTAGCATTTACGTACGTGAACGCTTTCACCGAGTCGACACTAGATGTCGAAAAAACTTTATCGTTTAAATATTGTGATCCCTCCAGTAGGGCATATAGTCGATATATATATATATATATATATATATATATAATGCTTTATTCTTTCACGTGTAAACATGTTTGTAATAAAAATCTTTGGGGTTTAAACACGTGTAATAAATATTAAAAATTACAACGTTTCGCCACGCTAACACGCAGCTTTTTCAAGTAATTAATAAATAACAATCTTAGTTTTATGCGATTTTGACCTTGAACGTGTCGCTGGACCAGAGTAACCAATAGCATAGGTATCGGTATCATGGTAATGTTGTTTTGCATATTTTGTTGTTCTTATTTGTTGGGATATTTGAGGATCTTCTATCCTGAGGTAAAGTTAATAACGGTTTCCAGGTGTTAGGTAAGTGTCTTTTCCATCATCTCGTTTATTAATGCAACTAGGACGTCTTTCTATTTCTCATTAGGAAACAAATCGAGATAGAAAGACGTCTAGTTGCATTGAATAAACGAGATGATGGAACATGGTTTACACACTCAGGAAACCGTTAATTTAACTTTACCTCAGATAAAAAAAGATACCAAATATCAACAAATAGAACAACAAAATATGCAAACAACATTACCATGATACCGATCCTGCTGCTGGTTACTCTGTTCCAGCGACACGTTCAAGGTCAAAATCGCATAGAAACTAAGATTGTTATTTATTAATTACTTGAAAAGCTGCGTGTTTGCAAGCTGTAATTTTTTAATATTTAACGTGTTTAAACCCCAAAGATTTTATTATGTTTACACGTGAAAGAATAAAGCATTATTTAATAAACCTATATGGGAAGGAAATTTTCCAATTATCAAAAAAGTTTGAAAACTTAGAATAAAGAAAGTGACATTACTATGTGATTTGACATTTCTATGTAGATGTCGTGACAAAAATATTATACCTAAATGTTGTAAGATTAAATTTCACACCAATTCTTCTAAAACAAAAAGGATCTTACATCGAACCGGGTTAGCGTTAGTACGAAATATGATTTCAGATGTCAGAAGAAATCTATCTAACGTAAGTACAGAATTACTATCAATTCATTTAGATCTTTCTAACACTATTCTTCCTGTAATATGGAGAAGCATAGATAAATTGGCTGAATTACAATCACAAAAATTAAAGAACTAAAAACTGCCCGCCACTTGAAGAAATTTGATTGTCTCAGTCAAAAAGTTCAAAATTGGAATAACAGGAATGACACTGATGTTCGTAATGTAGTTCACAATATTTCAAGCAAAGAATTAGACGAACATTCTGTGAGTATTCTTAGTAAAGGTTTCAATTTTGCTGTTGTTCCTTCTCGTATTCCAGTAGAAGAGATCATAACAAAGGTTGAAGCAGCAGTCAAAGATTTTGAGAACGTTGAAGCAGAAACGGTACGACAAGAAGTTTCTCATGTTCTGAAGAAATCTAAGCTTCCGAAACGCAACGTCACTTACAAGGAATTGAAAGCGTTAAAGAACTAAAAGGAGATAATTCTATTGTTGTGCTACCTGCTGACAAAGGAAATGCAACTGTAATAATGGATACCGAAGATTATAAATCAAAAATCGAAACATTGTTACAAGATCCTATTTACAAAATTATAAACTCTGATCCTACAACGTATCTCGAAAAAACTACTAAAGCTGTAATTAAGGAATGTATACTCGATAAGGAAATTCAAAAGAAATTAATACCAAGAGAAAAGTCTTCTAAATGTCCAAAATTTTATGGATTACCTAAAATTCATAAAAATGGAGTACCACTTAGACCTATTGTTAGTAGTATAGATTCACCAACACAAAAGTTAGCTGGATATGTTGCTAAAATATTACAACCTTTTGTTGAATCCTCAAGTTCTTATATTAAAAATTCAACACATTTTATAGATATTATTAGAGGTCGTAAATTAAAACCTACAGATATCATGGTCAGCTTTGACGTTGAGTCCTTGTTTACTAAAGTTCCAATAGAAGAGACTCTTAATATTCTAGCAAACAAACATATGTTAACACCTGATGTTGTTCGTTTAACTAAACATTGTTTAACCAACACATACTTCTTATACGACTCTAAGAAATATAAACAAACTAAAGGAGCACCAATGGGATCACCTATCTCACCTGCAATTGCTAATTTATTTATGGATAACTTTGAAACAAATGCAATTCAAGAATCTTCCAACAAACCAGAACTTTGGTTACGATATGTTGATGATATCTTCTCCATATGGCCACATGGTAATGAAGCATTACTAGCTTTTTTAAATTATTTAAATAATATTCATCCACAAATTAAATTTACTACCGAAGTAGAAGTTAACGGAAAACTACCTTTTCTTGACGTGTTACTAATTAGGAAACCAGACGGAAGTTTAGGACATACAGTGTATAGAAAACAAACTCATACCAATAGATACCTACATGCTAATTCACATCATCATCCACAACATTTAAATTCTGTTTTAAAACCTTATTAATTAGATCTGCTAGACTAACAGACAGCGAGCATATACACGAAGAAATGAATCTTCTGAATCAAGCTTTTAAACAAAATGGTTTTTCACGTCATCATGTTATGAAAGCAAAAGGATGAAACAAAGAAGTGACGACGAAGTTAACGATAAGAGTACGTTTACTGTATCAATCCCGTACTTCAAAGGTACTACAGAGAAGATAAGTAACATTCTAAAGAAACACAACATACGAGTAGTTTCTGTACCTGTTAATAAAGTTAAGTCTTTCCTCCGTTCCCCTAAAGATATTATTCCTTTAGAAGATCAAGGCATTTACGAAATTCCTTGCGGAGGATGTAACATCTCTTACGTTGGACAAACCAATCGACGTATTTCTGCGAGAAGAGAAGAACACAAACTAGCAGTCCGAAAAGGATGTTTAACTTATTCTCTAGCTGAACATCATCACCAAACAGGACATAAAATCGATTTTGAAAATACAAGAATGCTAGGAAGAGAAAATATTTATGTAACCGCCTCATTAGAGAACAAATCGAGATAGAAAGACGTCCTAGTTGCATTAATAAACGAGATGATGGAAAAGGTTTACCTAACACTTGGAAACCGTTATTAACTTTACCTCAGGATAGAAGATCCCCAAATATCCAACAAATAGAACAACAAAATATGCAAAACAACATTACCATGATACCGATACGTAATGCTATTGGTTACTCTGGTCCAGCGACACGTTCAAGGTCAAAATCGCATAGAAACTAAGATTGTTATTTATTAATTACTTGAAAAAGCTGCGTGTTAGCGTGGCGAAACGTTGTAATTTTTAATATTTATTACACGTGTTTAAACCCCAAAGATTTTTATTACAAATATATATATATATATATATATATATATATATATATATAAATAATTAAAAGTAAAGTTTGTAAATAATTATATGTGTAATAAAACATATTTTTGTCTTTTATTATAAATACATGGATTTTTTGTTATTATTATAATTAAAAAATAGACTCCCAGCGAGGAATGGTTTTTAAAAGGTAAAAACAAATTTAAACTAATAAGTAAACAATTTGTTTGAATACCGCTGACAAAAATGTGGTTAGTCAAGGAAAATGCATTACTAAGTCATTAACTACCTGCTCGGGGCTCAGAAATACAAAAAGAAGAATTTATTTATGATTGACAGGTTGACAAAGCATTTACAAATAGTTTTGTTCTGAAATATGTCTACATCGCTTTACATTAAAGCCCGTACTAACTCTGATGTATGGAATACAGTGTAGCAACGAATGCGCGCAGTAAACAACGGTTCATGGGTGACTTTGCTCAAGAGGTGTTTTTCCAAAAAATCGTTTATAATTTCCTTATTTGCGGAGATAAATATATGAAACTATATAGGTAAGTTCGCCGATTTTAGTCTCTCAGAATACGGTCGTGTAACTCTAAAGCATAGCCTAGAAGCCCGACGTTGAACATTCTCTAACATGTTTTGATCATGATTAAGGACCACTCTACACCCGCGTATTCAAGAGGAGGACGAACATAGGTTTTATATAAGGTAATTGAGGATTGGAATGAAATTTTAGTAAACGATTTTTGAAGGAGATATAACAGAGTTAGCACGTTTACAAGTTTGTATAATATGTTCTGACCAAGTTAAATCTGACGTCACTGTGATACCTAAATCCACGTAGGACGATACCGGCCCAAGAAGTTGGCCGTGGAGAAAGTACTGAAATCGCAGATTATTTTTGCCGAGGTGCAAAACAACACAGTTGCATACGTTTAAGGGAAGTAACCAATCACAACATCACTTGCTGATAGAGTTCAGATCTCCTTGTAAGGCGTAATGTTCTAGTAATGGATTACCATACATTTTAGTATCATCAGCATACAAATCTTCTTTGCAATGAATATGATGTGGTAAATCATTAGTGTATGCAATGAACAGTAGAGGGCCATGTATGGATTCCTGAGGAACTCCAGTTTTCACAAACTTTTCCGACGAGAAAGATTGTCCAATTCTAACGCTAAATTATGTGTTCCATCATCATGATCATCATCAATCAGCCATTCTTTGTGTCCACTGCTGAACATAGGCCTCCCCTAGTTGGTGCCATTTAGTGGGGGCTGCTCCAATCCAGTTGTTTATAATACGCTTTATATCATTTGACCATCTGGTTGGTGGCCTTATCTTCCCGTGGTCTCCATTCCAAAATTCTTTTGGGCCATCTGTCGTTGTTGAATCGGGCTATATGCCCTGCCCATTTCCACTTCGCTGTTGTTATGCGCTTTAGTATATCACAAACCCCTGTTTTCTTCCGGATATAAACGTTTGTTAGTCTATCGTTCAGTTTCACCCCGAGCATTCTTCTTTCCATTACCCTTTGAGTTACCATTAGTTTATTAGCTGAGCGTTTTGTTAAAGTTAATGTTTCCGCACCATACGCCAGTACTGGCATAATACACTGGTCGTAAACTTTACGTTTTAAACACATAGGGATGTCACTTTTGAACACATATTGTAGTCTTCCGAATGCTGCCCATGCAAGACCAATTCGTCGTTGTATTTCGCAGGTTTGGTTATCTCTTCCAAGTTTTATTTCATGTCCCAGGTATTTATATGAGTAAACTTCCTCAATTTCTACCTTTATATTATTACTTAGGACAAGATTCGTCATTAGTTTTGTTTTGTTGATGTTTATCTTCAATCCAACCTTTTCTGTGGCCGTTTTGAGTTCTTGTAGCATTTGTTGTGCTTCCCCGATGTTGTCCGTTATTAATACAATATCGTCGCAAACCTTAAATTACTGAGTTTCTCTCCATCTATATTTACGCCTCTGTTGCTCCACGCTAATGTTTTAAATGCATACTCTAATACAGTGATGAACAATTTGGGAGAGATTGTGTCTCCCTGCCGCACTCCTCGTTCTAACCTAAATTTATCTGTGTTTTCATGAAGTTTGATACTTGCCGTCGCATTATCATATATATATCGTATAAGGTTTCGGTAACTGTAGTCTATGCGACATTGATTTAGTGCATCTAGTATAGCCCATAGTTCAACAGTGTCGAATGCTTTATGAAAGTCTACCAAAGTAAGTACTAACGGTTTATTATATTCCACACATTTTTCTATGAGTGTTTTTATTGTTTGCAGATGGTCATTTGTGCCGTAAATTAAATTACTCTAAATTTTCTGTTCGATAGGTAGTTTTCAATCCAAAGCAATAGATTACCACCAATGCCGTATGACTCAAGTTTATATTGTAATCTACGGAGTGGAACGTTGTCGAACGTCTTGGCAAAGTCAAGATATTATATCAATTAGCAGTTTATTATCAAGAGACAAAGATCAGTCGTTTACGCAAGTAAGACGATTTGTAGTTGTGGATCTTCCTTTCACAAATCCATGTTGTTTGAGTGGTATTACATAGTGTTTTGTAAGAAAATCAGAGATTGCCTCTGCTACATGTCTTACATAATTTTTGATGGAATTGGGAGTAAGCTGATAGGAAGGTAATTAGTAGGGTTTATTTTGTCACTTTTTTTTTATAAACAGCAGTTACGGATGCTACTTTCTAAGTCTGTACCGTCGATGTTTTGAATGAGCGATTCATAATGTTACAAATAGGAGTACAATGTAGACAGCAAACTTTTAAGAAAATGTGTTTAATCTATCGATTCTAAGTGAAGAGTTATTTTTGAGGCCAAGTAGTTTTTTGACTTTCTTGACATCGAACGTGACTTCAGTGAGACTATCTTGAATGCAACTTGCTTTGATTTCTGGCAAGATGTTGGAAAGTTAATTTGTGAAAACCGAATCAAATGTGTTTGCCAAAATTTCCGCAGTTTCGAAATCAGTTGAATATATGAATCAATCAGGTTGTCGCAGACGTGGAATACTAACCTTAGAGCATAAAGTTGATACATATTTATATAACTTTTTGTGATTATCTGAACATGCAATACTTTCTTCACATTTCTGTATGGCGGTCTTGATGGAGGATTTCAGTAAATTCTGTGAGATAATAAAATCTTGCTTAGTATTCGACCGCTTGTATTTTATCCAAAGTTATGAAGTTTTAAAAACGGCATAAAACGCAAAACACTCTGTATCTCCCAAACGAGTCGAGATATCGTCCTGCTGTTTAGACCAATTGAATTTGTCTCAAAAATCGGTCCCGGTTTTTCCCTATCAATTCGCGAAATACCTGAAACCCTCCAATTTTATTGAAAATATGACACCCTGTACATAATGGGATATGTAATAGATATACCAAAGATTTAATTCTTTTGATATACTATATGAATGTACATAGCATATACATACAGGAACCCAAATGAATGTACCAAGTTGGAATATACTGCGATTTATTGCATTTGAACCAGTCCCATGACCTTCGAAAAGTCCTTAAAATGCGTGGTTGGACTTAAGGCAATAAATTCATATTTCTTGTAAATCGGCTATGTTCGGAAAGATCATTGAATCCTGCTGGATATTGGATAATTGATCCTAGGTAATGATGATCTTCAATCATTATTAAGTGTCCCGCAGCATCAGTAGTCTTCCCAGCCAAAGTAAACTTGTATAAAATTTAGTATTAGTTGTGTAATTAAGGTAGAAATAATAGGTCAAGGTCATTTTCCAGGACACAAATGTGAGGTGAAAGTGATAAAAAGGACGTAAATGGTGAAAATGCGTGGTTTTAACAAATTTAATTATAAAAAGTTGGATTATGAATCTAAACAAAATTTAAAGACAAATTGCAAAGCGGCGCAATATTCTTTCAAGAAAGAAAGACAAGGAAGGAAGGGCAGAAAAACAGAAGAAGAATGGGAGTAATTAACAAATAATTAAGAAATTAATTATAAAAATTAAAGAAAACTGCAGAAAAACTAAGAGTTCAAATAAACATCCGGTAGATAACAGCACAAAAACCGACACGGGGTAACGGATTTATTTGAATAAATTGATGAATAAGTTGGCCATGGATCCGGAAGTAATAAATAGAGGTGCGGAAGGCTGCGAAGAAAAATACCGCAAAAATAAATAGATGACGTCACAATAAAAAAAATTCAAAATTAATAAAATTGCTAAGTGCAAAGCCAAGTGAGAAGTTAAAGTAGTACATTAATAAACTAAACAAATAAAATGGGTGAAAGTAAATACTCACCAGTGAAACTGATCCGGAAGAGAAAAGATCCATGAACCCAAAGTGAATGAACGGTCAAGGCTGCGGGAAATTGGAAACGACGTGGGAGTAACCTGCAAAGAAAATAAAGGAACACCGGAAGCATCAGTACATAAAAGAAACACTCACCGTCGAAGTTGGCGTATGAACAGGTAAATTAAAATTTTAATAAAAAAAATTATTTTTATTTTTAAAAAATTTTTTTTAAAAAAAAAAAATAAATGTAAATTTTTATATTTTTGGGTAGTGTTGGGGGGGTTAAAAATTTTTTCTCGTTTTTAGTATTTGTTGGTTTGTAAATAACATTTTAAACGGTGTTAATTAAAATAAATTGTTGCTTGAGCCAGAGAAAAGTTTTTTAATGAAAGGAAAAGACAAATAAGTCAAAGTTAGTGACATTATTTGGATAGGAAGTATAAAGCACGCATGTTATGTGAAAACACTTTTTTGTTTTCCGGTAAAAAGTAATACCCTTGAGATAAAGAGCCTTAAATTAAATTGGTTGATAAAGTGGTTGGTGCTCAAATATAAAACAAAAATAAATTTTCCCCTTTGTCATCTCAATACATTGAACATACAATAGATGTTAGGTATATTCCGTGCACATTATGGATTTAAAATAGACATACATCAGAAATTGCATGTTATGTGGGTTTACAAAATAAGCAGTCTGGCAACGCTGCTCGTTCACTTACGTGACTGATGGTTCCCATTTATTATTATTTGTTAATTTCTTTATTCGTTTAAACACTTAATTATCTTAACTTCATACTAAATACTTCGTTCTTTTCTTTTAATTCGAATTTTCGGATTCGTTAGCAAGCAAACTAAAATACACTCTTACAATTAGCTTTGTTATTAAATAGGTCAGATTTAATTTTCCTAGATTATTCCTTTATTATATTTTAATAACGATTTAAATTTCTTTATTTTCTATTTATGAATCGATTTCTTCAATCGGGGTGGGTGCGTGTACGCTGTCACTATCGACACGTTATTTATGTTCCGCCACTGGAATTATAGAATTCCTGGTTGCCATTTTGATTTTTTCAACTGTTAACTAAGTAACAAAAAATGTCTGACATTACAACAATAATGTGTAGAATTTGCTTAAGAGAAATTAAGCAAGACTCAGAATTTCAGTTACTATACAATAACATAAAGTTGGAGTTTCCTTTGGAACATGTAAGTATTATCTTACGATATCGATTCACTTATATTATTCAAATCGATTCAAGAATGTGACCATCACTGAGAACCCAGTCGCATGCATCAAATGCAAGAAGGAGGTCGATGATGTACACCAATTATATACTCAATTGCATCCGGGTAATATCTCATCTCTCGTTAAAGAAGAAATCAAACAGGAGGTTACCGAAGATGATAAAATTATTAAAGATGAGTGTGTGTTGTTTAATACTGACATTGATTTATGTATTGAAGAAAGTAGCGTTTTTTATTGCTACCACTGTAATTATGGCACTAACGACAAACAAAATCTAATCGACCATATTTTTTGTCACCGTTTAAAATGTAATCACTGCAACTACACAACCTCCGACAATTCTTTGTTAATAAGTCATGAACAAATTCACTTTGATCGGATCAGATCTTTACAGTGTAATTATCCTTGCATAGAAAATCGATCCTTTGATGATCATATGACTACGCATATTGGTGAACGACATGAAAAATTTGGTCAAGTGCGCACTTTTGATGCACATTCTGAAGATCGTTTAAAATCTCATATTTTAAAACACAAAAATATTCCTGTCACTAATACGAGGCATTTTAAACTCATTTGTAACGAGTGCGACTACAAAACAAATTTCAAATCCCATTTAGTGGCCCACAAAATGACTCACTCGAAAGAAAAACCTTTCAAATGCAATTTGTGTGTTTTCTCAAGTAAAACATCAGACTATTTAAAAAAGCACATGAGGATACATTCTGGTGAACTACCTTTCGGCTGTGACAAGTGCAAATACAAAACCAGTATTAAAAACAGTTTAAAAGTGCATATGATGATACATTCTGGTGAACGACCTTTCAGCTGTGACAAGTGCGACTTCAATACTTATTCTAAATCCAATTTGGTGAGGCACAGGAGAATTCACTCCAAAGAAAAACCTTTCAAATGCAATTTGTGTGTTTTCTCAAGTAAAACATCAGACTACTTAAAACAGCACATGATGAAACATTCTGGTGAACAACCTTTTAGCTGTGACAAGTGCGAGTACAAAACCAATATTAAAAACAGTTTAAAAGTGCACATGATGATACATTCTGGTGAACTACCTTTTAAGCTGTGACAAGTGCGAGTACAAAACCAATATAATAAACAGTTTAAAAGTGCACATGATGAAACATTCTGGTGAACAGCCTTTTAGCTGTGACAAGTGCGAGTACAAAACCAATATTAAAAATAATTTAAAAGTGCACATGATGATACATTCTGGTGAACGACCATTCAGCTGTGACAAGTGCGAACAAAAAACTAACATCAAATCCAATTTGGTGAGCACATAATATACAAAAAAAAACCTTTCAAATGCAATTTGTGTGTTTTCTCAAGTAAAAGTTCACAATACTTAAAAATGCACATGATGAAACATTCTCGGGTACAACTTTTTAGCTGTGACAAGTGCGAGTACAAAACCAATATTAAAAACAGTTTAAAAGTGCACATGATGAAACATTCTGGTGAACAACCTTTTAGCTGTGATAAGTGCGAGTACAAAACTAATATTAAAAACAGTTTAAAAGTGCACATGATGAAACATTCTGGTGAACAACCTTTTAGCTGTGACAAGTGCGAGTACAAAACCAATATTAAAAACAATTTAAAAGTGCACATGATGAAACATTCTGGTGAACGACCTTTCAGCTGTGACAAGTGCGACTACAATGCTTATTCTAAATTCAATTTGGTGAGACACAAAATGATTCACTCGAAAGAAAAATCTTTCAAATGCAATTTGTGTGTTTTCTCAAGTAAAACGTCAAACTACTTAAAAAATGCACATGATGAAACATTCTGGTGAACGACCTTTTCGCTGTGACAAGTTAACAAAAGAAGTTAAATAATAATATTTTCAAGCTTAGAATAGATACTAAACAGCATCTAAAATCCGTATTTCGGTTAAAAATTATAAACTAAAATAAACTCTCTGTATTATGTCGTATCGTTATTACTGTAATTAAAATACCTTTTGTAGTTGAACTTAAATTTATTTGTATTGTTTGACATGAATAGAGTTACTAATGACTGTGACGGTTTTCTGTCGTGTTTCGTTTAATAAATGAGTTTTCGCTCCTTTTTATGCTTTGCTTTTAGAAACCGAATTTTGAACACGGCAAAAGAAATAGAAACCATTTGTACCTAAATAATTATCATTAAATGAAATCTAATTATCGTTTTATTTTAAAATCATCAAAATTCAGAAAATTATGCAATAATTAAACAAATGACTGAACAGGGCATGAGTGCCTGTCTATAAATGACAAAAATCTTTTCTTGTGACATTTTCTTAATGCCAATATAATAAACATCTCTAGAATCGGACAGTTTTATGACTCTGGCTCGAAAGCGAACACCGAACCACAGAAAAATAAATGTTTTTCTGTAACCGAACTCTCATTAACTTGGCCTTAACTTGCAAACATCTAATAATGTATGTGTGTTAGATGGTTCTAACGTACACCTATTATTTTATTATGTAATAATTAAGTGACAACCAGTTTCAACAAGGTGTCAAATTATTAGAATTATATAAAGTATAAATGTGTGCAAAATAAGAACAGCTTTATTTTTCGAAACGGGTAGAATTTTCTAAAAATTTTCAGATCCTGTTTAGGATCGAAAATACGAATCTGTTTCTAAAATTACGTAGGAAAATCCAAAAAAATCAACTCCTAACTTTTAGTAGGTAATTAGAAAATGGTAAACTGCTTTTTACAATAGAAACAATTTTATGAAAACGCACAAGCAATTCTGCCTAAGCACCGACGTGGACCAGGCCCACACTATATTTTCTGGGCTCACCCATGTGCCCACCCTGGAGAATAAGTAGATATACCAATAAAATTTTATCGAATACCTGCAAAGGCCGGAGATAAATAAATGAAAAAAAAGCACAGCTCCACAATGTGCAAAATGATAAATAATGGTAATATAATATTACAGATGCAGATTATGTTTCATATGGTTCCATGATAGAATCCACCCCAGATTTTGATTTGGCTTTGGAATTGATTGACACCGAATCTGAATCTGAAACTGAGGAATCGGTGGATTTTGAAGAATGGTTATCCAAACAGCAGCAACAAACCCAAAAAAAAGTTACGGAAGTCAGAAAAAAAGCGTCAGGCAGTTGTGATATTTCACAGAATTATGAAGATGGACCAACGCAACCACTACTAAAATTCTACCAAAAAACAAAATTTAATATTAGAGAAAGACAGTTTGACAGTTTTTTGACCTTTTAGAAACATTATATGTGTTTGTGTCTGGCTCCTCAATGCATAACAAATTTATGGAAGCTCAGCGGCAGCTGAATTCTTCAAAAATCCGGATTGAACTACAAAGAAAATTTGTTACACAAAGTGGGACCAGCTCAAGTGTTTGCTTGTCCTGACAGTTACGACAAAATTCACAGAAATTTTAAATTTGTGTTTTGTTTGCTTATGTACTGCAAAATTTTTTGAGGTTATTTAGTGCAGCCAGTGACTTTTTTTAAAAAGTGTCATCCAACTTGACGGAAGCTAATATTCTAATACAAATCTTTGAAAGATGTTTTTACGAAAATGAGATCTAAAGTAAATAAAAGCATTTGAAATACAGTAGACTCGCGATACTGTGAACACAAAAAAATTTAGGCATGTTCACAAGAACAGAGATTGTTCAGATTGTTCATATTATTGAAGGTGAAATTAAAATGTGATATTGTTCAAACGTTTCAAAGATCGGTGCGGTTTGTAGCTTTTATTTATTCTTTGTGAAACTAATTACATTACTTAGTTCACTAAATTCATTAATTTTTACATATAGTACTTATGAGTATGTACATATTTGTAGACACTCATTATTTTAAGTATGATGTAATTTTAATTTGCACTTTCTTGCTAGAAATTTTCGCCAAGACAGCTTTCTCCTCTATGTTTTCAGGCTTAAAATGTCACTAACTCCCACTTCATTTTGTTCTGCCCATTGTGAAACTATTTGTATTGCTTGAAGAGCTTCGGTATGTGTAACCTTTTTTGCTGCGCATCGGAAGTTCGCTGTCACTATCTTCTGAAACCTCACTACCCAAATCAGGAAAATTTTATCAATATCCTCATTCCATTCTTCAATATCCTTATTGTTATACTCAACCTAGATAAAAGAAACATACAAAATTCAGTTGGTTAAGTTGTTGCCAACTTACGGGTTCAATTGCTTGCAACAAATTAATAGTATCCCTTATAGAATCAATTGGTCTTTTATTAATGTTCCATATTTCTTGAAGTCTCGCTAATGGTATATCGTCTTCTTCTTCAAACACGTTTTTTCCAATATCTGATGCCAACATTTTGAAATAGCCGAAGGTTCTAACTGTTTCAAGCAGCACATAAGTGTAAAACAGCGTCCTTCATTGTAAGTGATCTAATAGCATCGGCTATTCCTTCACGTTTGGATATAACAGAACTTAACAAACTTCTTCTATAGTACAATTTCGTAAGCCTTAAAACGTTTTTGGTCCAGTGGTTGGATGAGTGGTGTTACATTTGGCGGCATAAAGATAACAAATATTGCGCCGTCACGAGTTCTTAGTTCATCGACTGGTGAAAGTGAAGGGGCGTTGTCTAAAGATTAGTATGGCTTTCTCGGAATAATTGTTTCTTTTCATGAATTGTTTAACCTACGAAAATTGCCATAAACTGTGTATTCATACATTATGTATGTACATGGTATAGGGATAAGTACTTAAGCGTTTACTTACCTCAGGTACAAAGTGATGGAAGAACCAATTTTGAAAATTTCTTTTGTCATCCAAGCAGATTTGTTGTTTTGTATAGAAGTGGATTATTAAAATTCTTAAGTGCTCTAGGTGACTTTGCTTTTCCGATAATTAAAGGGGTTAGTTTATGCGAACCAGTTGAATTAACACATCCTAGAACTGTTATTCGTTGTTTTGCGATTTTCAATCCTGGTGCGGTTTTTCTGACAGCGAAACATAAGTTTTGTCTGGAAGCAGTTTCCAGTACAACCCCGTTTCATCCGCATTGTATAGTTGATGTTCATTCAGGTCAAATTCTTGAATCACTTGTGTGAGTTTTTTCTTTAAATGGATTAACAAGCTCTGGCTGTGATGATAGTTTTTTCACCGCAAATTTTCAGAAGCCTAATACCATATCGCATTTTAAACCTTTGCAGCCATCCATCGCTTGCATTGAATTTTCCAGCATTATTTAAGCTTCTATGTAAACATAAGGCCTTTTGTTTCAGCATATCACCTGTAATGGGTAAATTCCTTTTTCGTTGTTGAATAAACCATTTATTCAATGCATTTTCCATTGTGGGATTTTCAGCATTTCTTAAAGTGCACTTTTGAACTTTGCTTGGTTTAAAACTTTGCCTGACAACTGCTAAAATTTTCTTTTGTTTATTTTTAATGGAACATATTGTAGACTTTGCAACTTTATATTTTTAGACAACGCTGTAACACTTATACCATTATTATGCTCTTCTATAATTTTAGATTTATCAAACAAAGTTAAACACGTTTTCTTATTCTTTGCCATTTGAAAGAATTTAATGAAAAAATGTCCGTACACGACTGCGTGCAAATTGAAAGTAAGCAAATATATGTAGTGGTGATGTAAAGAAGTATTAATATTTGCATTTATGCAAGTTTTAACAAGCTAACAAGCACGTTTATATAGCGTTCGCATTATTGAAGGTTTTCACTGTTCACATTACAGAGTAGTTAATGGCCGCATTTCCTTGTTCACGTTGCTGAGTAGTTCATATTTCCGAGTGTTCATACTATCGCGAGTCTACTGTATATTCTGAAGCCGTCAAAATTAGCGAAACCAATAATATTGAAACAACGAAAAATAAAAAATCTAAAACAAGAAAAAGGAAAATGCCCAAGGACTAGAAAATTTTATTGTGATAATTTAGAAGAAGAAATAATATCCGAAGAAAATCAATTTAAAACAATATTTTATCCTAGTTTGGTTAATTTTGAAAGAAATTAATGACCGTTTGCCAAGGATAACATGAACATTATTAATACGATCGCTGCTCCATCCGGGAAATAAAGAACAACTTAGATTATGACTGTGTGGCGTTTATTGGATGTACTCTAAACGCCGGTTTTGGATCAGAGAAAGAGTTTGCGTTCGAAGTTAGGGTTTAACAGCGTTTATTATTGTACATAGCGTGTCGAGCTATACTAATTCCTAATGATGAATGGAAACGTTGTAGTCAGCATGTAGTAATCGGCGTACTACGTGCTATGCGATGTCACCTGATATTCTGGTGTTATGTGTCGTGCTGAAGACGGTAGCCCGGAATGAATTGCACCGATGGACTCGAGCTTCAGCCGGTCTTTACTTGATGCTGGCGCGGTGACTTGTTGGCTTCTGGGCTGCCCTCATTATTCGGTTGGAACTGCACTGAATTGACGGCGAACTGAACTGATAAACTCGTGAAACGAGATTCATGAACCAAACTGAATTGTGAAACGAATTGATTTTGTTGTTGTACCTACTTCGTTTATACATGCGAAGTAGGTTAGTGTGCTTAATAAGCAAGGCCGTTAAGAAAGCTGAGTTTGTACTTGCCTACTTGCAATTGTATGTTATTGTTTCCGCGTTTATTACATGCATAATACGCGGATGTAGAATTGGTTAGAATGGGGTTACGGTGTCAACCCTACAACTGTCTGAAACGCCTAAGTTATATAAAGCGCGGTCATTTGTGAATGAAATAACCTAATTCTACAGCAAAAAAAGACAATAATTGTTTTCTAAATTTCAATATAATACGTTGCTAAATAAACAAACGGTATCAAACAAAACGGTCTCCCTTCGAACAGGTAGTGACATGTGGCAACTCTGTGTCAGAATAAAGTAATAAAGACACCCGCTCAAAAACAGCGAATCAAGAAGATCAGGGATGAAGTTCAATACTCCGCTAAAAGTTTGCGGCTTTCGTTACAGTTACAACGTTACAGTCATACGCCTGAAATCGACTCAAGCCGCTATCTCGTGTCTCGAGAAAAGGGGTTGACTTGTGTCGCAAAAATATCGTAACATGTTCTATTAATTTCAGACAACAGTGGCATGTTTACCAAATTTTTGGTAGATCTACTATCATAGACAAATTCTACTACCGATTTTAAGTACATTCTACCAATTTACCTTTAAATTCTGTCGAAAAAACGAAGAGCTACGTCTACGTTATTTTGATACTACTTTAAAGATTTAAAAATGTTGTAAATATTAAATTACTTTCACTGCTTTATAAACATTAGTATAAGCTATGTATGTTTGTTTACATTTACAGAACCTAGACCCTTATTACTCATGCTTGGGTTTTTGTTTTTGAATATAGTTTGTCATCAAAATTGTTGAAGTAACGGATCCGTTTACTATTTTGATTGATATCAATTATTTAAACCATTGTTTATAAACTTCAGAAAATGCGCAACCTTTAATATTTTTCGTAACCACAACTCTCACAAGCAGCAGATGGTCTTTCAACCTCGATCATCGAACTAATAATTTGTAAACTGCTTTGGCACGAACGAATAATACTGTAGTTATTCATGATGTTAGTTGCATCGCATAAAAGGCAACATAGGTGTCCACATTCGTGAATGATCAAACTCAGCAGTTTCCAAAAGTTTGTTCTTATCGCAAAATAAGTAACTTGCATGTGCACAATAAAAAATAAAAAATGTGCACTCAACTAATTTCGCTTGCAACGTATTTATCTCAGTGCATCATAATAATCATCATAATTTTGTTTCAAACTTCAATGAAACCATTGATTATAAATAAAGCATCAATTAAATTTGTAATAAATATAATTTATTTGCCTGCAACACAAGTTATAACATCATATCCCAGACAGCATAGTTTATTCTTTGAGTATTCCCTTAACATGCCTACAATATCCGATTATTCGGACATTTCTAAAATATTCCTAAGCTTATTATTAGGGATGTTCCTGGATAAGTTCTAACGAATATTCAAGAAATATTTAGGAATATAATAACTTATTCCTTGAATCATGTAATTGAATGTTCGTAGGTACATTATTCTATAGGAATATTACTGCAGTATTTTTAGCAGATTTTCCAAATTAATTCAGTATTGTTTTATTGACACATTAAAATCGATTTGCAATTTACATTCAATGTGTCGCGTGCTAAATGTAATGCGACAAATTATTTGTTTTTAATTATTAACCATTGGCCTGAAGAAGCTTTCCACTACAGGGAAGGGAAAATTATAGCCCACTATATCTTCTTTACGAACACATGATTTGTTTTATGCATTGGTAAGTATTAATAATAAAACTAAACTTAAGGACTTTAGGTCTGGCCAATACTTGTATTTAAATGTTTTTCTTAAAAATGAAAAATAATATAAAAAATAAAGTAGTTCGATTAGTTTCGACCTTCATATAAAATATAGGTTATTAGGAGCATTTGATAGATGCTAATGGCGTCCAATTACAAAGCCATGTTACATACATTCTTCACCTTATGATGACGTTTTGATTAACTTCTTTAAATTATTCATAACCAATGTTTCAGTTAAAATCACATATGTACGTTTTCTCTGAGGATGACCTATATCTAATTTGAAGGTCGAAACTAGTCACACTAATTTATTTTTTATTTCTATGAAAAAATTGGCCAGATAAAGTTTTATTTTTTATTAGTAGCTACAAGTACTATAGTGAATCCACAAGACCAAATAATTAATTAGTTTAAAAAAAACCGCCTACACTGGGAGACCTACATTTTTCACAATTATTAAGGTTACATTTTTTTACGTTATTATACGACAACGGCCATACCATGTTAAAAGCAACGGTTCTCGTCCAATCATCGAAGTCAAGCAACGTCGGCCAGTACTTGGATGAGAAATGGTACATATAAGAAATGGCTTCACACTAAATTACAAACTTCATATAGTATAAATAAATTAAGAGTTTTTTTGCCCTTTCTGCGCAAGCCTAATATAGAATATTTTATTAATTATTCTATGAATAATCTATGGAAATATTCAAGTAATAATGAAAAAGCGGACATTAGCATATTGTGTGATCATACCAGAATAAGTAATGATGTCGGGGATGGTACGTTATCATAAAAACGACGTCGTTTTTTTTAAGTAAATCGAAGTTTAAAGAAAAAAGTTGAAGCTATTTGAAAATCCTTATTTTATGAAAATCAACTAATTTTGAGGAATCATATCTCGAACTTTAATTATAAAACAATAAAAATTTTATATTATTCTTAAAAGTTAGCATTAAACTAAACAAACAAATTTATAAAACAAATCTATTTCAAAATTTGTGAAATCTGCAGCTGAAGATGGGTTAAATTTTTATGAAATTACCCGAAAACTAGTTACAATCTTCTCCTAAATGATCTTTGAATATTGGTCAATTGGTTAAATACACTCAGAAAATTAAATTATAGTAAATAGAACTTTTCACATAATTTTTATGTATTTCCATGTAATTGTGGTTATTATTTACATAAACAATTTATTCGCTTTAGACCCAGTTGGAAAAGATGAATCGCCTGAGTTTTCTTTTTTTGAATCGATAAGGACGTCCTCGGTTGTCGTTTCGCAAGTTGGTTCTAAGAAGAAAAAAATAACATAAATTCACTGATAAAAGATATACTGAGTCAATTGTATTTAATTTTGAATATTCTTTTCAACATTAATTATACACAAACTTTTAATATATTTCTATTGGCAACTTTTAATGTTCAATAACAAAAAGTTGTTAAAGGACTTTTCAATTTCTTGGAAACCCTTTTGATCGCTATATACTTACGCTTTATGAATGCATAAGCATAATGTTTATCTCATCAATTTGGAATTAAAAAGAAACCTAACGGGTAAATAAAATAATAGTAATTTGCTTACCTTCTTCCTCGAATTTTACATGCACTGATTTTACACTTAATAATTTACGTTTATTGTTTATCATAATTTCAAAGAGTAAAAACAGTTTTTCACATATTAACTTATTTCCTAAAGTGTCAATATCCACAACCACAATATCAATTTTGCCACAATGTTTTTTTGCTACTCCCTTGTACGCTTTACATTTTCTGTAGGAAATTTTTTAAAACGTATCTCTACGGCGTCTACGCTGTTTTTTTATTATTTGTGCAACGGACGTAATCACATTTACTAATTCTCACAAAATTACGGTAAGTAATTTTATAATCAATAACTGCAACCTCAAACCACTTTCATATTCCTATTCAAGAAACGCGCATTGTGACAGGTACGGTAAAACTGACATAAATATAAAGGAGGGGGAAACTGAGAAATCCCGTCGCAATTAGACGGTAGAGCCATCTATGTTTTGTCGTACTTTGTATCGTATTCATTCATATTAGTGAACACAACTACGTTTAGATTACGTTGGTAAAAACGTTATTGTGATTGAAATAACGTTCTGGTCGAAATTTTCAACGTTGAAAACAGTTTGGATTAATATGGTTATTTTCCAAAAGTGTTTTTTAATGGTAATTCAACGTTTAATTTTATTAATAAAAATTAAATTAATTAGTTATATCCCATGGAAATCTTAAAATGCAAGCGTTCGTGAAACATATTTATATGTTAACTGTTATTCGTTCTAGTATTTTATCATAAGTTTCCAAATTATTTATTTTAAAACGTTTTTTAAACGTTGAGAATGAAGAATTATAAAGATTAGATTACGGTAAACAAAAAACGTTATATGAACGTTGAAATCTCCGACAAATCATTTTTTATTATCTTTAACTGAACTGTATTTTCAGTAAAGCAATATAACTGTTTAGAAAATTGTTTTAGTGTTGATAGAATCAGTATTCGGTATGTAATGGGATTAATAAGTGCATTTATAAACAAAAAAAGTAAGGAGGACATAGAAACACTAAGAACGGGAGGAGATAGAATCGGACCATCAGCCGCTAGAAGTAGTCATGATGGAAGAGGGAGAGAAAGAGGTACAAGAACAAGAAGAGGTATGGAGAGAAAGAAAGTATGGACTGAAGAGAGTATAAAAGATATAAAGAGGAAATGGAAGAGGAAGTAAATACTAAAGGAGCAGGTGGAGGAAGAGATGGAGAGAATTACAACCAAGATGGAAATGGCAACAGAGAAGAGAAAGTATAGATTAAGAAAACAAGAATTAGGGAAAAGAAAAGATTGGTGGAACGGAGAATGCAGAAGGGGAAAAAGAATTAAGAAAAGGAAGAAAATGGAAAGAAAGGAAAGATAGAGATAGATGAATACAAAAGGTTAAAGTAAATTTTAAGGGAATATGTGCAAAAAATAAAGAAGAACATAAAAAACAAAACGAGATAAAGATTAGAGAAATTAAAAATGACGGACAGGTATGGGAATTCATTAATAAAAGAGGAAAAAGGAGGGAAGGATGGAAGCAAATATAGATGAGGAAAAATGGGAAGAACACTGTAAGAAGTTAGTAGGAGAGAGAGAAAAAAAACAAGAAATGAAGAAGTTGGAAAAAAAGGATAAGACACAGAGAGGGTGGAATAGGAAAAGAAGAAATGGAGAGAGCAATAAATAAAGTAAAAAAAGGAAAAGCAGAAGGGACGAATGGAATACAAGGAGAACAATGGAGGTACATCGGAGAAGGAATGAGAAAAAGTAAGAGAAGTATTCGAGAGAATATGGAAAGGAGAAGGGTTTCCAGAAAAATGGAGAGAGGCAATAATATGTCCAATTTACAGGGGGAGATATGAAGAAAGCGAACAACTATAGAGGAGTGAGTATAATGAATGCGGGCTATAAGATATATGCGGAAATAGTTAGAAAAAATTGGAAAAAGAAATAGAAGAAAGAATGTAATACCGGATTGGCAAGCAGGATTTAGGAAAGGAAGAGGAACGATAGACAATATATACATATTAAAGCACATAATTAATAAAGTTAGCAAAGAAAGGAGGAAAGATGTACGCAATATTCCTAGACATTAAAGCGGCATTTGATAATGTGGAAAGAGGGGGATTATGGAAAAGGATGGAGGTAGGAATAAACAGAGATATAAAAATGCAATAGAGGAAATATACGAAGAAACAAGGTGTAGAACGAGGGTAGGAAGCTAGGTAGAGAATTTAGGACGGAAAAGGACTAAAACAGGGATGTCCGCTAAGCCCAATCTTATTCTCGATATACATTAGTGATCTTGAGGATGGATGAAAAAACAAGAGGAAATGGATCAAGTAGGAGGAATAGTAGTAGGAAGAAAAAGATATGGGTTTTAGCATATGCGGATGACATTGTGGCAATAGCGAGAAATGAAGAAGAGATAGAGGAGTAGTTAAATTTATGAAGAAATACCTGGAAAAGAAAACTAGCAGCAAATGTCGGGAAAACAAAAATTATGGAATTTAAAGAAAGGAAGAAAGGAAGTGAAATGGTGGTGGAGGGGAGGAGGTAGAGAGAGTAGACAAGTATAGATACTTAGGTTACAACATCAGATATGATAACAAAGATGGAGACCATATAAAAGAGATGAAAATGAAAGGAAATAGAATAGTAGGACAAGTATGGGGTTAGGGAAAGGATATTTGGTAAAGATATAGAGAAAAGGAGATGGATGTTTGAAAAGTTGGTAAGAAGTGTGGTACTGTATGGAGCGGAGATTTGGGGTTGGAGGGAATGGCAAGAGCTGGAGAAGATACAGGAGAAATACTGGAGGTGGACGTTAGGACTAGAGAAGGAGACACCGGGGTATATAGTGGAAGAAGAGCTAGAAATAGAAAAATAAGGATACAAGCAGGAAGAATTGCAGTAAGGTATGAAGAAAAATGGGAAGTAGGAAAGAAAATGAAATACTATATGAATGTTGGAAAGAGATCGAGGCACAGAAGGTAAAATATGGGGAAGAAGAAAGAAGAAAATACTATGAAAGAGTGGATACGCGAGAAGAGATAAAGAGATTAAGAGAGGAGGGGAAAATGGAAGAGGAAATAATTGCAAGAGATAAAGATACTCAGAAGCAGGAAAGAAGGGCAAAAATAAAGGAAGGAAAATATAACGAGAAATACATAAAAATAATGACAGACAAGACACCAAGGTACATAACAGAAGGAAAAGGAATGAATGAAATAAGAATGATTGCAAGGTTCAGAATGGGTAATGAAGAAAATGAAAATAAATATTGGATGAGTGATGAGGAGAGATTATGCAGGTTGTGTGGGGATGAATGGGAAAATATAATACATATAAAAGAGGGATGCAGGGAAACAAGACACGAGGAAAAGGAATCGGAAGTTACTACTAGGGGAGAGAAAGGGGAAGGAAACAATGGATGAGGAAGTGTTGGAGAGGAGGAAAGTGGTGATGGAGGAGAGGAAAGAAAATACTGAAAGTTTGAGAGAGAGAGGATGGGAGGTTGAATAGGAAACAGGAATTAGTTATTCAAAGGGGTGGACTTTAGGATTAGATAATAAAGGACCAGGATACCTAATAATTTAAACAGGAAATAGAGCATTGAAACTGAAGGAAAAGATGGAAAACAGAAAGAGAATAAAGATGCTGTACATATGTTAGGAAGAATAGAGGAACAAAAGTGAAATAAGGTAAAGAAGATAGGAAAGCATATTATCAAAGGAGGATACCAGAAAAAAAATAAAAAAGCTAAGAGGTGAAGGAAGAAAGATGAAAGAAGAGATAGTAAAAAAGACAAACATAACCAGGTGCAGGAGAGAAGAACGAAGATTAGACAAGGAAGATCTAACGACAAATACAACGATTCAATAATGGATGAGATCAAATACGGATAAAAGAAAATGATTGTTAAGGTTTTTTTAGTTAAATTTCGTATTTAGTTTTAAGTTTAAAAAGTTTGTTGAAAGAACCGAATCACTTTGTTATTTTAAAGGACAAATAAATTTGATTTGATTTGATTTATCTATTTAATATAAAGTTTAGTTTCTATTAAGCTTAAATAAAATGTTATGTGCAGTTTGTTTTCTCTAATGTAAATAATATCAATTGGACTTGATGGTTTTTAACTGGTGTACGCCATCGATATAGTACCACCAATTACTTGTTGGTATTTTGAATTACGCGCCTCATTTCATTTTAACCGTTATTGTAGACAAGGTTATGTAGAAGTATAGCATCCCTGATATATCCACAGCAGAACTTGATTACATCTTTTATCTATGCCAAATTGTTTGCTTACGCATGTGTGACATACACACAAAATAAATTTCCCTCATTAGGCATTAGGTAAAATTATGGGTTAATTTATAATTAAATTAATCATAACAACTTGTGCAGGTGAGTTGAAAATTGGTGTCGTATCGCGTAGGCTTTGATTGCGTCATTGATTCACTAGCAGTATTACATTGCTAAGATCAATACTATTGTGATAAAAGATAGGATCTTTAATACTACACATAAGATCATGATAACAGTTGGTAGTTGATTAGTTGTAGAACGTTAAGTTGATTGCTTTTAAGTAAACTATTTGTGTTAGTTTTATCTAGTTTTCTAATTATTGTTTTTATTATTTTTGTCAGTTTAATTAATGTCAATGTTAAAAATTAAAAGATATTCTCCAGTTCTTCGAATTTGTATTGATCAATATAAGTCTAAGGTTTAGACTCCTGTTGTAACATTTATGGCGACCGTGACAGGACTGGAGAAAATTTAGAACTTTTGGAGATCCATCGTGTGTCCTTTGAGAGAATTTATGGTGACATTCTAGAAAGCATTAGTTCTTTTGAGCCCGATTTCAGTGTTATTCAAGGTAAAATGCGTCTCCTTGATCAGAAAGTTGAAATGTTCACTGAATTAAATAGATCAAATCTTGATACCCTTCTTGATATTGAATGTTCCGAAGAGAAATATTGATTTATTTGTTGCAAAGGCGATGATTTAGTCAGTCGATACAGTATTCTCAAATACAAGTCGAACAACTTCTTCAACGAAGTTCTTTGGTCGAAAATGCGTCTAAACATACTGCGAGTCATTCAAGTTTAGCCCATTCTAGATTACGATTACCTCGTATTGAATTTAAAAAGTTTAGCGGTCATGTTAAAGATTGGTTGAGATTTTGGGGCCAATTCAAGAGAATTGATGAAGATGATACTATTGAATTGGAAGATAAATTTCAATATTTAATCGAATCTACAATTCCAAAGTCACGAGCCGAAATTTAGTTGAAGCATACCCCCCTACCGCTATGAATTACGCTAAGGTATTAGAAAGTCTGAAATCTCGTTTTGGAAGAGACGATTTATTTATTGAATATTATGTTCGTGAATTACTAAAATTAGTACTGACAAATTTAGAAACCAAAACGAATCTCAGTACTTTATTTGATGAGCTTGAATCACAGTTACGAGCCTTAGATACGTTGGGAGTAACATCCGAAAATATGCGGCTATGTTATTTCCCTTGTTGAATCGTCGTTACCAGAAGACGTATTACGAGCTTGGAAAAGATCTCTCCTCTGATGACGAAACTGACTTTCAAGTTATTCCTGTTCAAAATCGTCTTACAAAATTGATGAACTTTTTACGAAAAGTATCTGATGAGGAGAAAATTTCGATGGCCCTTTCTGGATTTGAACTGAAATCCAAGAAAAAGGAACTTAAAGATAGTTCAGTACCTATACCTACTGCCTCAGGGTTAATGAATCACAAACCATCTTTGAATCAAAGATGTGTTTTTGTAAGGATGAACATACAAGTTTAGAATGTAAGAAAAGTGCAGATATGAGCCTTTTAGATAGGAAGAAACTGTTAGCTTCAAAAGGTCATTGTTATATTTGTTTGAAGTTTTGACATATATAGCACAAAGATGCAGAGTTCAAATAGAATGCAGTACTTAAATGTAAGTTACGAAATTCAACTCTGATGTGTCCTAAACAAGACAATTATCCTGAGATCCAAGAAAAACTTACAACAAAAGAAGTTCAAGATACCGCAAACGTTGATAACCTAAGTAACTTAACTTACAGTGAAGTCTTTCTTTAAACACTAGTCGTCAATCTTAGTAATGAAAATATTTCTGAATTTGTGCGAGTTATTATAGACACTGGGTCTCAGAAATCCTATATTAGTTCGTTTTCTGCAAAACTGCTTAATTTTACACAAGTTTTAGAAGAAAAGTTAGTTCACGCCTTATTTAGTGGTTCTGAGACAGAAATTGTTGACCATTGTTGTTATAAAATTAGGCTAACAAGTTTAGACAAAAGGTATGCTTGTAATATACAGGTACTAGATCAACCTATAATATGCAATTTTTTCCGTCTTTGTCATGACTGGTGCTTGACCGGTCCATTATATGTCGTCATGCAATGGCTGTGCTGTTCTTATTTGTTTTTCTATAATGTTTACACATTTAATTAATATTGTTACATGTGAACAGTAGGGTGGGTAAGGGTTGGCATGTTTAGGTTTTAGTGAATTTCCTAAATCTTGAAGTAAATGCTTTGCCAAGACGAACCAATCCACTATTGCACACGGTTTCGTCACCACACTATACAGGTTTATACTGATTTTCTGGGGCACCATACATAACACTTTACAATATTTGTGTAATGTACCATACGAATAAATAAATATGCAGCAATGTAATATCAGTTAAAGAAGGTCCATGGATAGAAGAATTAAACACTCTTCGAATTAATATCTCCGATAGAATCGATGGACCGATTGAAATACTTATTGGTGCAGATGTAGCAAGGAAGCTGTTGACTGATAAAAAATACCTCCTTCAAAGTAGACTCGTTGCTATGGAAACTCTTTTAAGATGGGTCTTAATGGGAAAGGTTGAACTTGAGTATATAAAAGCATTCATTCCAGTTTGTTATCTACTTTAATAATAACTTCTTTGTTTGATAAATCGTTTAACATATCTAACTTATGGAGACTTGATATATTAAGCATTTTAAATCCTGCAGATTTTAAAACCAATAAAGAAAAAGAAGTTGAAGTTATGAAACAATTTGTAGAGATTGTTTGCATCAACAAAGAAGGTAGATATGAGGTTACACTGCCCTGGATAGATGATCACCCACCTTTGTCTAATAATTTTGAAATTTGTAAGAAGAGGTTGGATAATTTGATGCTCAAACTTAACAAAGATGCACATTATACAGATTACAATCAAGTATTCTGTGAATGGTTGGAGGAAGGATAATTAAGTATATTCCTAATGATCAGTTAGAGAAAGATTGTCACTACTTACCTCATCGACATGTTCTAAAGTTAAATAACACTACAAAACTTCGACCCGTATTTGACGCATCTTGTCGAACTAAAATAATCCATCCTTAAATCAGTGTTTGGAAAAAGGTATCAATCTTATAGAACTTATTCCTTCTATTTTAATTCGATTTTGAATGGGCCGATTTGGAGTAATATCTGATATTAGAAAGCCTTTTCTTCAAATTAGTATAAAACCTTCAGATATAGAGATTTCCTTCGTTTTATTTGGTATGACCAAACAGGTAATTTAAAGTATTTTCGTCACACCAGAGTTGTTTTCGGTCTTGTAGTCCTTTTCATTTTGGAGCAATTATTCAATACCATTTGAACACAATCTTTTCGAGAAACACTTTATATTCTAAAAAAGTTATTTCAAATCTTCTTCGAGGTTTCTATGTTGATATCGTTAGTTTTGATACTGATGAGAAATTACAAAGTTTTATTCACGAATCTACAGAGATACTAAAGGAAGGAAAATTTGACTTAAGAGGTTGGGAACAAACAAAACTAGAAGCAGATACTAAACCTAATTCTATGTCTTTTGCCCTGGGTCTTAAATGGAATAGAAAAGTGATACTCTCCAACTATGTCTAAATAGATTTCAAGATATTAATTTAAATAAAATAACGAAAAACTTATTTTATCTATTACTAATAGAATTTTTGATATGTTTGGTGTATCTTGTCTAGTTTCCTTATTTACGAAACTAATTTTACAAAAATGATGGACTTTAAAAATTGGATGGGATTCAGAAGTTCCTTCAGAAACAAAAGAGACTGTTTCTTGAACTGGTTTCGAGAGTTAATTTTATTAGATAATAATAAGATACCTATATGGTTTTCCGAATATTTCTTCCAAAACTAACAATTGGAGCCTTTATATGTTTGCAGATGCATTCAAAGATTTGTATGCCGGTACTGTTTTTTTAAGATCCGATAACTATATTCAACTTGTTCAAGCAAAATCTAGAGTTACTCCCCTGAAAAAGATATCTATTCCTCGTCTAGAATTACTTGCCGCTAATATTGGAACTAGACTTATGTCTTCTATTTTAGAGACACTGGAGTATAAAAATATTCCCTTTTTTTACTGGTCTGACTCAACTACAGTGTTATCTTGGATTAGACGTAAAGATAAATGGAAGACATTTGTATGGAATAGATTCGAAGTCCAGCCATATTGAAAATTGGTATTTTGTACCGGGACATTTAAATCCCGCAGATTTACCTTCTAGAGGTTGTTCACCAAAACATTTGTTGAAATCTAAGTGGTGGGAGGGTTCCTTCTTGGTTGTTAGAAGATAAAAGTAATTGACCTTCTCAAAATTTAGATGTAAATGAAGATACTGTGATAGAAGAGCGAAATAATGTTGTAGCATCTTCGGTGAATATAAACAAAGTTTTTAGTTGGTTATACAGATATTTTCGAAATACCAATCAGTTGTGAAATTAGTCGGATGGATAAAAAGATTTCTGAGAACTGTCTGGAGAAGAGAAAATTAAAAACGAATATCTTCACTTTAGATGAAATTGAAGAGGCTGAAAAGTTGTCATTAAGACTTGTGCAAGAAGAGAGTTTTACTGGTGTTGATTACAAGCGATTATTATTTTTGCTTCCGTTCAAAGACAATTATGGTTTGAGTAGACTAAAACAAAAATAACGGAAGAGATGATTTCTACAATTTTAGATATCAATTATTTTGCCCTCGAATCACCCTGTAGTACATCGGATGATTTGTCAATATCATGTGGATAATTACCACTTTGGCGTTCAGGCTTTAACAAATATGTTAAGAAAAATATTGGATTGTCAGTCGAAAAACGATCAGTTATAATCAAATGTGTGAGATGTCGAAAACATGAGTTAAAGAATTTAAAACTACCAACTGATGGAAGTAAGAGACGTTTGCGGTTTTTGAAGTTACTGGATTTAGTTTAATGGCGCTACCTGTGCTGTCTATCATGCTAGATGCAAAGTTTAGAAATTTTATTAGCAGAGGACGTCCAGAAATTATTTTACAGTTAGCAATGGTTAAACTTTATTTCGGGGAAAAAATGGAAAGTAAAGTTCGTACAATTGAAAATAAGTTCAAATTTTTTTTACAAAACCAGTTAAAAACTTTTCCTTTGATAAAGCTCAGAGCTGAAAACTTGAAGAAAGAAAAAAAGAAAATAAGAAAACAGGGAAGAAAATATCAATTAAGAAAGATGATTGAATTTGCTGAAGATGAACCCAATAATTACTACACGTTGTGAAGTGACGAATTAGGCCTCCAAAATAAATTACAAATGTAAAGTAGTTCTGGACTTGTTCACTTTCATTATATTGAGAAAATTCTTCTCTCTCAAGGTGGCAAGAATGGTAAAGTGTCAAATCTGTTATTTGTTAGTTTTATCTAGTTTCTAATTATTGTTTATTGTTTTGTCAGTTTAGTCAATAATCAGTAATTACAAATTATAAAGATATTCTCCAGTTCTTCGAATTTGTATTGATCAATATAAGTCTAAGATTTCTAGCCTCCTGTTGTAACAATTTATATTTAAAAACCCCCCAGTACTACAAAAAAAATTATATAATGTGCTCAGTATTCAATATTTTCATTTTAAAAATTAAAATCATTTTTAAACGCATTGGTATTGGTTGTGACGTCAATGCTCGTACAAATCAAATATAAATGGTGGTTTGTTTATTTAAAACACTAATAATTAATTACTTGAAAAATCAATTTATGCAAATCAAACAACCCATATTATGTTGTTTATACGAACATTGACGTCACCATATAGACGACCTGTTTCATCACAAATTTAGAGTATTTAAATTAAATACACTTTTTAAAAAAAAGTACTTATCTTGTAATTTAAAAACATATTTACAACAGACGAACGTCTTTATGTGTATGGTCTTCGATTTTAGACATTTTATAAAGTTGTAAAATACTGAATTTTGTACGTTTTAAGGCCCAAAAATGTCTGCAATTTGTTCTTATGAAAGTTAGGACTCTTTTCATTCGTGGTATTTGTTAGAAATTTTTGGTTAACTCTGAATAGAATTAACTTATTTTTTAAAATATTTATTAAAAGTGCACTTGTATATAAACATTACGATTACTGGTTAATTGCTACAAATGTCACTAGAATAGTTATTTGTACATCGAGGCCAAAAGTGTGTCTTTTCGGACGAGTTTTTGGGATTAAGACTGAGTTATTTGAAAATTTATGATGAATGTAGGTATCTATGACAGAGTAAATTTGACATTAGCAGTCAAGTCAATAGGCGTTACCCACCACCGCCAATTTTAAATTTGAATCACTCATCTCTACCTTTAAAACTCGAGAATTACTTTAGTAACTGTATTTCAAAGACTAGGCAAATATTGCGTATTTAAACATATGGACAGGTGTATGATTAATGTTAAAACAAATTTTTACTAAAACTAGTTTTATGTACTAATTTTGATCGGTCTTCAAGAAAAAAGTTATAATTTTCAATATAATTAACGAAGTAGGTAGTAGAAAAGGAAAGTTATATGCAACACCACAACCTTTGGCAACAAACTGTTGGTGACCTCATCATATTGGTTATCGTGAATGAACTTTTATAATATATTTATAATCCATGTTCCTAATCTTGCCTTTTTTGGTTCTTTTATTCGAATCCGGTACTTCGCATTACCGTTTTCTTTGGTGTCGTCGTCGATCGTTTGTTTCCGTCCGACTCTAACTTTTGAATCGTACTATTTCGTTTAGTATTTCCTACTTGTTTTCTCTATGCTTCTGTTTTTATTTAGCCGTTTCTCCGTTTTCTGTGAGGTGCTAAAACTGTTTGTGTCAGTTAATCTTTTCAGTATTGCTCTTTTTGTGGTGTTTGTTGCGATTAATACTATATTGTAAGCGTATTATTTTTATCGAGAATACAGAAGCTGGCAACAGCGCAAAAGGAGAGACAATCCGGAAATCGAAAATCCGAGATTATTAAAACGCTTCGAAATTTATATTCTGTGCTATACCGATCACTCGTGCTGGTGGTTATGTTGAAGAGGGGTTCAGGGGAGACCTAAGGCAAAGGAGCCAGTAGTGTTAACAGCAGTTGGACTGTAGGATATGTAGAACCGTTTTCGGATGCAGCAGGAATGAATGTTTCATTCAAGATTGAGTTAAATTGGTTGTGTCGAACAATGAAAAGCTTCAAGTAAGTCAAGATAAGTGTGTAACCAATGCAGAAATTGCTGCGTTACTATCAGAGTTTGAGTTCCTCCTTGCACTATATTGATTATTTAAGCTAAACTTGAGGTTAAGTTTCTACTTAAAATTTATTATTCTTCAAGAGTAAGGTACGAGGAAACTTAGATTTTATCATCCGGTATATTCAAATAAAGGCTCAACTTCGGTTTAGCGACATGATTCTTTTTTTGCGGAAACCTTTTGTTACAAAGTTATGAGTGACGAATTTATTTTTTTACAGTATCTCTATAGGAAAATAGTGTAGTAGATCCCTACATAGACACATGTTTTCATGTGATTGTGGTAAACGGTGTTGGTTGGTAGATGCAAGGAACGGTGTTTGTTGGTAGGTTACAGTTATTACAATTTTCTTTTAAAAAAATACATGTTTTTATGTGATTTGGGGTTAAACGGTGTTATGAATGTACTGCTAATACTCTTTTTAATGATACTGAATTTAAATTTTGAAAAATTAATAACTTTTTAACGAAACACGCAAAACCTGATGTTTAGACTGAGGAGGCAATTCTCCAGTCTAAATAACTATATTTCGTGACGTTGGACCAAAAGCGGCAACTTAACTCCTACCATTAGCGACGCAAGCATGCTGCGTCAGCGATCGTATCTCATTTCAACATGGGGAAGTCGTCGCGTTTTCGGTTTCAAAAGTTTTGATGTAACCGTCATAAAAACTTATCGTCGAAATCAAAAATTCAGTGTGACTCAGGCTTCAACAAATGATTACAACACAACGAAAAACAAACATTTTACCACCTGTAATTTGTTTATTTGTGAGCCATACGTGCTCATAAAAAATCTTTGTAGGCTTTCCCGGATTCACAATTAATCTTCAAAACTTTGCTTAGAAGAAATTAATGTGGAATCTTCTTACTTAACGTAAGTATTACACCAAAGATAGGCTTATGTAAACGTTTTTAATTTCTTAGAAAGATATGATCATCTCCGAGAGATCGAGAAGTACATCGACCGCATCTGAAAAATGAAATTGTCCGAACCTCGTTAGAAAGGAATTAAGATGCGACTAAAACTAAAGATTCAGTATTAATCAACTATATACCCTATTCCTAGTTAATCTTTTCAAAAGCATTTTAATTTTGCTTTCCGTCATTTCTGGAATTTTCTTATGATTTGTAATAGTCACGTCTGCCCGATTGGCCAATGCAAACTAATTCTCTCAGAAGAAAAACGATTTAAATGTTATTTGTATGATTATCCGTAGAAAATATTAAATATTTATCATTATTAAATCACATTTAAATGGCTTTTCTGTAGAGTGATCACTCTGCAGAAAAACCATTTAAATAAATTTTTGATAAATGTCAAGCAAAACAATTAAATTGCCCTAAATCGGTTATCTGTATGTAACACTATTCCTAATGTTTGCTAAATAGCCTGACTCACGGTTCAATTAAATTAACCATATGTATGAACTTTTGAACTTTAGATTTGTTGGTGTGTTTCTGTAGTACTTTACTCATAATAAAACTAACCTAAAATTCTCATTAATTAGCCGTTTTTGTATATTCTTTAATTCATCCAATAAAATTTTATGAGTTTTTAGTGGGAATTTAGTAGTCCATAAAATTTGACACATATGGTCAATTTGTATTTGAAAAAATTGGAATTAAATTTTTAATGGTTTTGAACTCGAATAGTATATACAGGGTGTCACGAAATATTACATTAATTGTATTCTTTCAAGCTGAATCAGCTCACTTGGACTTTAGTTTATATCAGTTCATTAACTTGGTTTGAAAGAACTAACCAAACACTAAATTGCCGAAAAATTATCGTGTTCAGTTGGTTCTCATTTGATCACTTAGGGACAGAGTGGAGGTAAATGAATTTGTTTGAAAGTATTATTAAAAATAAATATTTTTTTAGTAGAAGTTTTATCTTTACAAATGCCGGCTGAATGTTGCTTCTTCTCTATAAATGTTAGGTACTTTTTACTGACTTCAACTTCCTTTCTTATGTACTCACGTTTCTTTTATGGCTTTATATGGTTCTAAAAGCTGTATCTAAGTTTTTAACCATTGCTTAAGTTTAAGTCTTGTTTGTGCATACGGACATTAGTCTATTTCTTCTTATAGTACCTGTTATTCTTCTTAGGTTCCTCATTTTGGCTTTTGCTTTTTTATTGTTGATCTATCAGTACCTACGACTCGCTAATACCGTACGTTATAATAAGGGTAAACCTTTTGCAAAGCTTCAGACCATAGGATAACCATTGGGTAATAAGTTAACTAGGCACCAATAGGAATTTGATACAACTTTGCAAATGGTCCGATTTTTGTGTAGATTTGTCAAGATATAGTAACCTCGCATGCAAAAATTCGCAGACACAAAAAATAACGGCCACAGAATGGAATTAGTTCATATCTTATTGTCTGTGGTGGTGAGGATGGGGGAAGGTACTAAAACGAGCTTTAAGCCTTAATATTGATCTATATGTATCACATTTTTGTTTTCGTTTCAATTGACACTTCTCTCTGACTACTTTTTAGTGCAATAAATGATTAATTTACCTTTTTTATTTATTGTTAATATTTGCCTCCTGGGTTTCTGCCTCGTCCAATAAGTACTTTTCTAAACATTAGAACTACTTTTACTTTGTTCAATTATTTCTCCTCAATCTCAATTTTCATTCTTCTTCGATTGCCATTTCAATACCTACTAAACTGTTTCAATTTATTTTTGTAAATCTTTTTACTTTCAGCGATCAGTATACGTCATCCGCGTATATTACCTCCGATACATTGACTCTTTTTGCGTCTTTAAAATGTCCAATTGTCATCTTTTTTCGCTCTCTTTTTATCATTTTAAATTATTTCATCCATAAATATAATTGCATTAATCCCAATATTTGTTTTTTAATTTTTGTGGTGTCTTTATTGTCTCTTATAATTGCGTTATGGTTGTTCTTGTAGTACATAGTTGGAGTCATCTTTATAAGTTTCGGTTTACATCTCTTTCTTTTAGTAATTTCCATATTGTGTTTCTGGGTACCGAATCAAATATGCTTTTCTAGATCTAAGAATACTCTTTTTCTTTTCTAAATTTTGTAGATGTGATACGGATGTGCGCTTTTCTCGTCTGAATCCACTTTGTTTTTTTTTTTTTAATATCCTTTTTTCTAATATTTAGAAGTGTTACTCCTCTTTTAGGGTATTGGTACGATTAACGCTGTCGTCTAATCTTTTGGTAGTTCTTCATCTATACACACTTTGTTGTATATACTTAAAATAGTGTATCTCTGTACATTTTGTTCCAAAGTTTTAATCACACCCAGCCAAATCTAATAGTATTAACTTATTTTTAAAATATTTAAGTTGGGTAAATGCAATTATGGCAGTAATTTAAAAGTGCAATTGTATATAACATTGCGATTATTGGTTTTTTAATTGCTACAAAGCGACCAGAAAATTAATTATATAACAAAAATTCAAATGGTATTAACTTAATTTTGAAACATTTAATTTGGTAGAATGCAATTATCGCTGTAATTTAAAAGGGCACTTATACAGCGTCATCCCCAAAGCCCGCACCAAATGTGAAACTTATTTATTATCGGTTTTTCGATAAAAGTTATTTTTTATAAAAGTTTGTGCATCTCTTAAAACTAAAAATACACCAACAAAATGTGGCGAAACACGCGTAATTTTTGGTGTCAACAAAAAAAATCAAATTTAATTACAATGTTGAAACGAAAAGTAGTTTCAAAGCGACAAATTTAAAGACGAGTTAAGAGCACTGCACAAAGTCTAAAAAACAAATTGCTCTAAGTAATGAGATCCAGGGTACTTCAACAACCACAATGAAAGGCACGCTTACGAGTCATTTGCCACATTTAAAAACAAATCCTACCATTCAAAATAATATTAATACGAGTAAAAGGAACAATTTTTCAAGATGAATTACAGTACAATTCAATTAATAATGATTGAAACATTGACTTTGATTTCTTATGTCGTGAGAAAATATTATAGTGATTCCGAAATCAGTGAAGTAGATTACGTTTTTGAAACGAAAGAAAATTAAACAACGAATGATATTGGATAGTGGTTATCTACTTATAATATTACTACAATTGCTGCTAACAGCTTACTGAAAATTGTTCATCCGTATATGAATTTTCTCCCATTAGATGTAAGAAAATTAAGGAAAACTGACATTATAAAATTGAGTTGAGTTAGCAGAGGATAAAATCAAATATTTATAGTCAATGTCATGGCTAATGATACTGATACTGCAGCAGTAGCAAAAAACCTTAATAGAAAGATATTAATTGGCTACTCTAATCAAGATTCGGAAATATCTAAGATGACATTCTACTAAAATACACATACTCAAAAACAAAAAATTAGTAGCAACTTCAATAAAATAAGTGAATCTACATCAATTACTCAAAGATATTCTACCGAAGATCGGACTCTGACAAAAAACACCTTTGGCTTAAAATGGTAGGAATACACCAATTACAGTATCTCAAGATGGCACTTCTTCATCGTCAATCACTACACAATCTTCTCAGTTAAATAATAACGGTGAGTTATGCTTAACTTCTTTGTAGTTACTTAACAGCTGGAGATTTTTAGAATTTGAGGATAAAGTATTATGTGGATCAACATTCTTTAATTTTAGCTGAATTTTTGACACAAACAAAAAGTATTCAAGTTGATAGCCTGACTGCTCTAGACACTTTACCACGCTTTTCTTTAAATGCCATTGAAGAATTTAAAAAGTTTGAACATAAATTAGAAAATAATTCCGCTTTACGAAAAATAAATGGTATTTTTGAGATTTCTTATGACTAATGAATTAGCGATGCTGTTTAATTGAAAAGGCAGAGATAAAATTGCATTCTAAAGTCTTCAGTAATGTTGATAATTTTTATAATGGAATTCGATTTCTACTAAGTAATCTATAAAACATGTATTTTTAGAAACAGCAAAATTGCATTTTCCCTGCAAACGAGAGAGTGACTTCTCCATTGACCAAACATTGAAAGACTGTTTAAAATTAATGCAAAAGTTCGCCACTGCAGTAAGAAATCCTAGGTTTTTAAGAATTTTAATTTAAAAGATGTGTTTGAATATTTTTTTATTTTATTTTACTTGATGATTAACTTCAAGAATTTTGTTTTGGTTACGTAAGTAATCATTTTTCACTTTTAATAAATATCTGTATTTTATGCGTTAGTTTCAAAATAAACGTTCGTCAATAAAAACAATTAAACTATAGGTACACTCATGAAATTTAAAACTTGGACACCACAATTTCTGTAAACAAAAGTTTGCACATTGTGAAGCGGGCTTAAGGGTATCATTTACAATTCTAACAGCAGGTAGTCTCAGCAGGGGTTATCTTATAGAAGGACTGTAGAATGAATCATTACACTAAGCACGTTTTAGAAAATAGGTAATTTACGTTGCTTACTTAATTTTTTTCTTTAAAGAATATATTTGAAGGTATCGCTAATTAAACACCATAGCTCGATTAATTATCGAATCAAAATTTTGTTTAGGAAATGTTTACAAAATAAAATTAGAAATAATTTTGATTTAAAAACGTCTACAAGCAATAACTTTTAAATTAAATCAAAAACTAAACATGGTTATTTGGGTTGACTGATTATTACTTATTTTTAAATAAATCTAACCTACTAATTATTGTAAGTTATTAAAAAATCATTAAACTCTCTATTCATAATATTTAGTCCTTACAAAATGTATATTTTATGACGTTTCATTTTTTTCTGTAGTTAATATAAAAGTGAAAATAAAAACTAAGGCAATTCTTATTGTCAACGTATATATTTAGTTTTTGACAAGAATTTATTACATAATTATAATTAAGATACCAAGTTATAGTTTAAAATTAAATGAAAACTTTTTTTTTAAATAAAGGTATTACTATATAAATAAATATAAGAAATCAATAATGGGTGTGACCTCCATTATTATTGATACATTCTTGGAGGCGTCTGCTCATTGACGCTATCAAGGTATCAATATAATTAATATTAATCGTTTCCCATGCGGTATCAATGGCTGCAATTAGTGCATTACGGTTTACTGGTATAAAATTTGGCCCTTGTTGTCTTCGGATAACAGCAAGTATTCGAGCCCAAACATTTTCGATAATGTTAAAATCTGGGCTTTTGCTGGCCAGGGTAACAGCTCCAAGTTATTTGCTTGTATCCAGTTGCGCACAACCTGCGAAGTATAGGGTCATCATATCCCGATAGTTAATTATCGAATGTTCCAAGAAAATATGTGTAAATAGTAAATGGAATCTACTAACGTAACGTTAAGTCGTTAATTATAGTTACATAACTCTCCTTTCATAAGATATAGTTCATATTAATATGCTTATTGTAAAGCTTCGTACACACCTGAACAACAAACCGAGGAACAAACAGAACAACGAACCGAACGGCAATCGGAACATTAATTTGGACGGTGCTACGTACCAATTTTAGAACAGATTCGCAAGTCCTGATTGTTCCACGAACGGTTTTTTTTGTCCTCCCTTTTGGTGGGTTTGTTGTGTTTTAGGTAATATTATGGAGTTGACAGAAGAAAAATGTTTTAAATTAATCAGTGTTTAAGAATGCAAGAAAAAATGATGTCCCTATTAGCATCATTTGGGCGGGAAATTTCAAAATAAAAAAAAGCGAAGTAAATTATAATTTTTTACTCTTCTTTGTGCGTAAAAATTTGGTTGGCACTATCTTCTTGTTTTCCGCAATTTTCTCTTCTCAATAATAAATATATAGAACTGAAAACTACTGAAAATAATTATGGAACAGCACAAACGTTCCGTTTGTTGTTCGGATTGTGGAAATCATAAAAGATCGTTTGTCGTTCTGTTTGACTTTCGGTTCGTTGTTATGTTTGTTGCTCGGTTTGTTGTTCAGGTGTGTACGAAGCTTTACAACTTAAGCAACAATTTTTTGGCGAATAAAGATTAGTTTGTGATGTAATATTAGAAACACAAATTTATATCATATCAAATTTATGACAACTTAAAACCAAGAACGTGTATGTTATTGCTAAGAAATTATTAAGGAAAAGCGCAATTGCAGTGTAAATATTTATAATTAGATATTTTCGAAAGTTTATAAGTCCTCTATTGTAATCTTAAAATCCTGTCCATTAGCATTATAAGGAAATGGCTTTTACTTTATGAATAAGTTTCAATAACAATAGAATATCCTTGCTTGTTTAATTTACTTCCTTTGAGTCATATTGCTCTAAGGGTTGTTACATTGGTCATTAGAAGTATGTAATAAATAAACAATTACCTACTGTTTGAGAAGGGGTAGTGTGAACCAATAAATAAAGTAAAAAATGTAAATTCCATTTTAGTTTAAAATTTCAAGTGTTGTGAAAATGCCACCTCATCTCGGTGCTGATTTGAAAGCGCGGATTGTTTCGGAATTAGCGGCGGGCCGTAGCGTGCGTGAAATTTCACGTATGTTAGATATACCAAAAAGCACCGTAGGGCATTACCGAGTAAAATGGAATCTTGAACACACTTTGGAAAGAGCCATCGGAAGTGGTAGACCTAAAGTATCTACACGTGCTCAAGATCTCGAGTTGTTTCATTACGTAACAGAACAACCATTTGCTACATACTCAGGGCTATAGCAGATACACATTTCCCGGATGCCGTATAACAACAAAAAGATTAAAGAAGATGGGAATAAAGAAGTATAATGCTGCTGCGAAAGAAGTTCTCAGTGACGAAAATATGAGACGTCGTCTGGAATTTGCAAGGCGATATGTGAACGAACCTTTGAATTTTGGAATCGAGTGATTTTTAGCGACGAAAAACGTTCAATAGCCGCAACGATGGACCACTAAAAGTTTTTAGAATGGAAGGAACTCGTTACGAAAATAATCACATATGTCCTAAAAACGAAGTGGTTATTTTTCTGTGAATGTGTGGGGTTGGGTTAGCGCGCGGGGTCCAGGAGTTTGTTGGGCTATCGATGGACGTCTTGATTCTGCTGCGTATTTAGATATTTTGGAAACTATTATGAAACCTTCAGTCGAAGTGTTTTATCCAGACGAAGATTATATTTTCCAACAAGTAAGTATTCTTATTTCACTATACTTTCTCCAAAAAATAGTTCAGGATCTGTTGAATTAACATTTTCATAATGTATTTTGTTGTTAAAGGACAACGCCTATTCATACTTCGCGGGTTGTGCGCAATTGGATACGAGAAAATAACTTGGAGCTGTTACCCTGGCCAGCAAAAGCCCAGATTTTAACATTATCGAAAATGTTTGGGCTCGAATACTTGCTGTTATCCGAAGACAACAAGGGCCAAATTTTATACCAGTAAACCGTAATGCACTAATTGCAGCCATTGATACCGCATGGGAAACGATTAATATTAATTATATTGATACCTTGATAGCGTCAATGAGCAGACGCCTCCAAGAATGTATCAATAATAATGGAGGTCACACCCATTATTGATTTCTTATATTTATTTATATAGTAATACCTTTATTTAAAAAAAACGTTTTCATTTAATTTTAAACTATAACTTGGTATCTTAATTATAATTATGTAATAAATTCTTGTCAAAAACTAAATATATACGTTGACAATAAGAATTGCCTTAGTTTTTATTTTCACTTTTATATTAACTACAGAAAAAATGAAACGTCATAAAATATACATTTTGTAAGGACTAAATATTATGAATAGAGATGGTTTTAATAACTTACAATAATTAGTAGGTTAGATTTATTTAAAAATAAGTAATAATCAGTCAACCCAAATAACCATGTTTAGTTTTTGATTTAATTTAAAAGTTATTGCTTGTAGACGTTTTTAAATCAAAATTATTTCTAATTTTATTTTGTAAACATTTCCTAAACAAAATTTTGATTCGATAATTAATCGAGCTATGGTGTTTAATTAGCGATACCTTCAAATATATTCTTTAAAGAAAAAATTAAGTAAGCAACGTAAATTACCTATTTTCTAAAACGTGCTTAGTGTAATGATTCATTCTACAGTCCTTCTATAAGATAACCCCTGCTGAGACTACCTGCTGTTAGAATTGTAAATGATACCCTTAAGCCCTTCACAATGTGCAAACTTTTGTTTACAGAAATTGTGGTGTCCAAGTTTTAAATTTCATGAGTGTAA